>JAWPHD010001838.1:0-291891 GCA_037043455.1 Cyrtodaria siliqua | reverse complement strand
CATAACTCTGCTGTTACTGGTTCAATCTGGCTGGTTTTCGAACTTGTCCGAGCTTTCATTGATATTAACAATCTGGTAAAGTTTGGTAAAGATAGGATGAAAAATGAAGGCCCTATCGTCTTAACGAGGCACAATTTAGCAATATAGCATTTTTAACTAAATCAAGGGCCATAACTCCGCTGTTACCAGTCCGATCTGGCTGGTTTTCAAACTCATCCAAGCTTTCATTGATATTAAGGGTGCCCTCTGCTGAGGTTTTGGATTTTTTGCACTTCCGGAAATTTACATTTGTTATATTTCAAAAATTATAATAAAACTGGAAAAAATAATTATACAGTAACAAACTTATGCCCAATAGGGATATTTTAGTGCAAAAAAAATTAAAAACAAGAGGCCCAAGAGGGCCTGTGGACGCTCTACTGGCTAATATGGCTCTTATGATAAGCTGATGCTACATGTAATACATGAGAGCTCTGTGCCTTGTGGTTTCAGAGAAGAAGAGCCAAGAAGGTATAAACCTCGTGTAGCTCTCACCGACAAAGTCAACTAAATCACGCATTGAAAACAATTAAAAGTTTAATAAAAAACAATGGGTTGAAAATAGGGCTACCGTCTTGGAAGTGTTTAAACCATTTTTGACAAGGTTGCAGTAATATATAAGTAAGATACGAAGATGCTCATGTATATATGCATAAAAAAGAACAAAATCCCAGAAAGAAAACCTGCCCCGTCATCGCACAATCAACGATGAAAGCATACCGTAAATGGGTCTACCACCAACTATCCATTGCGTTGCAAAATGACCAATCATGATAGGATCACTCTTAATAAAAAAAATAACAAGTTTAATATAGTATGAAAGGGATCATGACCAAGGATCTTCCGAAGTCAATAAACCACGTGGACAAAAGAAAGGTTGTGATAGTCTTTGTCGTAGAAGAGTTCTTAAATTACCTGCGTTTTATTTTTAAACGGAGATCAGAGTGACGATAATAAAATTACGATTTTGCAAAGATTTTTCTAAGTTTATGGCAACGGTAGCCCTGATGGAGTAGCTTTTTATTTATATAACGAATACAAACATTACATTTCTGAACTCGAGTACAATCTCCAGAAAAACGAAAAAGTTGAGAAACATAGATCCCCATAAGAAGTTGCTAGGGGAACATCCCCATCCAAATGGGGGATAATAACGATATAAAAAGTTAAAATTATCACTGTTGTAATAGATTTTGCTTATTATGTCTCCATTTTGAAGAAAAAGATGCAAATCGAGAAAAGAAGCGTCAGTATCAGAATATTAGCTTTATTAAGTTGAATGTCGTTAGGATACATAGAGTTAGTCATGGTAGAAAAGAAAGCGTTGTCAATGTTCAATATGTCATTCAGATACCGAGAAGTAATATAAAAGTCGAACAGGAAATGCAGCTTTCACAGAACACAGAAAAACCCAAAACACACAAACATACACAAAAGGGAATATTAATGAGGAATAAACGAATATGACGTCACAAACACAATAAGGGTTGACAATAGGGCTTCCGCTTTGGAATGGTCTTTAAACAAGGTTCCAGTGTTACCAAACTGCACACCTACTCTACCTCATCGCAATAAAACGGGATAGTGTAAATAAAGGAATCCCCGCCATGAAATATTCCCTAACCAACACGGCAGCATTAATAGGCAATATAAGTAAAACAAAAAGATGCTCGTGTATAAATAAATACAAAAAAAAAAGACAAGACGGCAGACAAACATCAAACGTCACCGTCCTTTTGAGCTTTAGGAAGACGTCAGTCTAGGTTTCAGTAGCATCTGCCTGAGTATATATTGAAAGACTCAATATGAAATCTCTTTCTTAGCGATACACAACAGATCTGCGACAGGAGGTGCACAGTTCGTACGCTTGGGATTTCAATATCTGTCTATAGATGGTAGTTCCATATCTGACGAAAATATTATCTATATAAGAAAAATTGCTCTGCAAACATCTTGGCAAGTCCAAATAGTGTAATTATCCACACTGTGTAAAAACATGTGACCCTATTTTGCGAGGCCAACATGTTTACCACCAGGGCCACGGATAGAATAAACTTAGTAGATGACCATACGCTTATGTTAATTGCAATATATGACAGCTATATGTCTTATATCACATAAAAAAAAATTTGTTTTAAGTTTTCCTTATACAAATCCATATTATAACAAGCGGTTCATGGTTTATTTTGCGAGTCTTTTGAAGTGTAGTGAAAAGGATTGTCTGTTGACATCACTGTTCATATATGTGATCTCTAAAGACAGTTTGGTTTAGCGTCGAGATTGGAATCACTTTTAAGTCATTTTAACCCACATATTATTATTTTTATTATTATTATTATTATTTGTACTATTTTGTCAAATATTTTGGAAACCGCTTATAGTTTAAATATTGGCATTATCAAACATATAGTATGTAAGTAAACGTTCACTCAAATATCTGTGAACATTAGTACTTCACCGTAAGAATTAATTTCCAACAATAATGTAAACCATATTTAAATATGTCTTGCACAAAAGGCATTTCTATAATTACGTGAACTACAGGGTTTATACTTGCATATAATATTGTAATAAATACTGAAAATATATTCAATAGTTTAAACAAATGTATATATGTCAAGGCATGTTTACACAGTAGTATTTAGTCTGTATAGCCCACAATTAATGAATGTTCGTACATGTAATACATCAGCTTCTTATCCATGCGTGCGTTGTAAGTTTAACCGTTGTAAGTACAATATGTTAGTGCTACTTTAGGCAATATGACTAAGGTTACTCTTAAGCCAATATGCGTGCACTTTTTTCAACAAACGTTATCGTCCTTCAATCATTAGCGTTTTATAATGCTGCATTAGTAGTACTAGTATTATAAATAAGATATTAATGCGCGTTAATATTACGTTTTGCATTCATCAGCTTCGTTGTGTGTAAATAGTCCTATATGGTTGTTTCGAGTGTTGCACCATCATTGTCGTCGTTTGTGCCAGAGGGAATAGTTCGTCTAAGACGCTCAAGCATTGAGTCCAAATCAGCCACATCTTTGAATCTGTCCATATGTTCGGTTATCCGTTTGTGTCGAAATTCAAGGCACGCGTCTGTTATATCCTTTGAAAGATTAAAAGAAAATAGTGCGGTTAGTGCAACGCTATGGCTAGTGGCTAGTACAATTTACTGAATACTTCTCACCTTCTCACCTATACGCTTACTCGCCTGCACGGATAACATGAAAGCATACATTAAAATGTTATTCTAAAACGGACAAATATAAAAGTGATGTCGTCCTGAATCTATAACATACACATATATGATTCATAGAAGTATGAACAGTGAATTTGCCAATGAAGGCATCTTTAAGGTGTCATATTTTGGACATTTTAGGGGTTTCAGATTTGCAATTTTAAAGAGAATCTATTAAAACAAGAGCACCGCCTAACAGGGTATTATACGCCCGTTTCCATAAGCTCATAATGCTAGCAAGTATAACAATTGAACAAGAAATGCAGCTTGCACAGAACACAGTAAACACAACAACACGCAGAAAGACAAACATAAATGCAATGTTAATAAAAATTAAAGGCATATGACGTCACAAACATAAAACGGGTTGACAAAAGGGCTTCCGCTGGGTATTTGGACTAGATTCTAGTTTGGTTAAAACTATTTGTTTTATAATGACTGGTTTACACAAATTTCTCTCATTGCGTTATTATGGTTATCATGTTAAAAGCATTTTCAATATACATATGGAGATTCATGAGTGTAGTTGTGAAGGTTTCGAAATTATCGTCCGGAATGCATATACAGGTATAAGGTCATTGTGACCTTGATCTTTGACCTACTGATCCTTAAACCAATTGAGATCCGCCAGTTTAATGAGTGTAGCTGTTATGGTTTCGAAGTTATTGTCCGGAATGTGTATTTCTATATAAGGTCATGGTGACCTTGACCTTTGACATACCGATTCCAAAATGAAAAGCGATCCTTTTTTTTATAGGCAATGTACCTATGAAGTTTCATGAGTGTAGGAGCCATTGTTTTGAAGTTGTAGTCCGGAATGCGTATTTACATATAAGGTCATGTGACCTAACATTAGACTTCTGCCCTCAAAACAACAGGGGTTCTTTTCTCCCTTAGGGCAATATAACTATGAAGTTTCATGAGAGTACGTGGTATGGTTTCGAATTTAACGGCTGGAATGTGTATTTTAATATAAGGTCATTGTGAGCTTTTGACCTTTGACCTACCTAAACCAAAAACAGCAGGAATCCTCTTCTCACACCTAAGGCAATGTACCCAAAATTTCACGAGTGTAGATGTAATGGTTCGGAATGCATATATCTATATATGGTCATGTTGACCTCGACCTTTGACCTACTGATCCCAAGAACAATAAGGATCCTCATCTCACCAAGGACACTGAACCAATGAAGGTTCCTTAGAAGAGATGTTATGACTTCGAAGTTATCGACTGGAAGGCATATTTCTATTTAAGTCATGGTGACCTTGACCTTTGATCTACTGACGCCGAAAAAAATAGGGACCGTCCTCTCAATGTACAGACGGAAAACCACATACCATAATACGTCTCGTTTTTGAAACTGGCGTACCTGTTGTTTTTTTCAAATGGGTGTATACAAATCGGTGATGTGTCTATATAACAACCTACCATTCACTCTATTATTGATGCTTTGAGGAGTAATCCTCAATTACACAATTTCATGTTGGAGAAAACATTCTTTATTTAAATCGTAAAATAATACCACAATAACTCAAACAAGGAAAACAAAGTGCAAAATCATTAATAGACGTGGTACATATTTATTTTATCGATACCTTAGACATTTACAGACCTTGCTTATTAGTCCCCTACCGGTGTATCCGGGGCAGAACAATGAAATGGCGCAGCGTCCATCCGTCTGTCCGTGCACATATGTATTACCTTAGGTGGTAGTTGGTGTGGCTCAAGACAAAATAATTCAATAAAATGTATTCTGTATTTAGCTAAGAGTGTCTCTTAAATGTTCAATCTTTTAATCTTAAACAAAGGGAAAAACACTTACGGTTCCGCTCATTTTATAGAAAACGAGTATGAAATGGGAACTTAACACCGTTACGATAGTCTGTCCAAATTTGATGTGAATATGTCTGGTATCAAACAGAATTACGATTATGGTCACATTTTATAAAATACTGGCAGAGTTCTGGGCCTTTTACAAATTCAGCTAAAGGACATATAGGATATAAAAGACTATAAGAATCTTTCAACCAGTGAAGATAGGGAATTCCAACCCGAAGTATACGTTTTTTTATCCGAACTAAATAGGCATGATAAATTCTATTTCTTGCATATCAGAAGCATGTTGTGCGTTGACTTCGCAGACTACTAACGTTTTTGAATGTTTTCCTGCATACCGGATGTTGACCGGATGTTTATGCGCGCGTGACTTTTATCTTTACACATAAAGATAAGAATTTCCATGCCCCATGTAAAATACGAATAGCCTTAAAAGTGGTTACACGTACCACTCATTTTAAGAACCGTTTGAGATATTGTGTCCATATTTGTTATGAATAAGTCTAGTATCAAAATACAGGTCAGGTTTGATTATGGTTTACTTCTAGAAAATATTGGTAGAGTTTAGGGCCATGTATATGATATGTATAAAATGAAGAGTTTTCGCTCGTTGTATGGAAAATCGTTTGAGACAGTCCTTCCATATTTGTTGTGAACATGTATTTTATCACGGTACATGCCAAATTCGGTTATGGTTCAATTCTCTAATGATGGCTCGCCGACACAAATGGATCATAATGCACAAACACAAATGACGAAATTAAATAGTTAATTTAAAAAAATCCCTTACATATACAGGTAAACCTGTTTTCAAATAAAAGATAATATATTAAAAATTAACTATGCATAGGAAGGCAAACAAATGCCCCTCAAACAGTGTGTAAACATGTAGATGGAAAGAGTTTAGGTATTTTATACGTCCAGCTATATAACATACACGATAAATAAGTTCCGCACATTTTAATGAAAAACCTTCGAGATATTCTGTCCATATTTGTTGTGAATATTTCAAGTATTATAATGCACGTCATGTTTGATTATGGTCTAATTTTAGAAATACTGTCAGAGTTATGGACCTTTTATGCTTTCATAATATGACAATTATACGTTGAATGTTTCTGCTCATTTAAAAAAGGAGTAACAAGCATTTAGTCCGGTATTGCTTTGAACATAGATGAAATCAAAATACAATTTGCCTAGTAAGAGACGTTCTCAGAAAGACGAAAAGTATGCATTTGTTACATTCGCATGACACAGGCAAGAGAATAGACTGAAACTGATGGGACCGATCGGAAGGTGATGCAGTGATAGTAAGTTAATAGCTGCAGGTCACATGCGCAATGTTTTGAGGAAGCGTCTCGAACCTTTGACAAGTTATGACCACCACAAACACAATAAAATCAGAGTAACACAATAAAATCAGAGTAACACATTAAACAGTCATATAACGCGCTTGGTAAATTCTAACTCATGTGCAACATAACTTTTAAAAGGTTATTAGAATTCTCTTACGTTTGCTTCAATGACAACATATACGGTGTCCTCGGAAATGAAACCATGGCAAATGTGGTTCCCATGAAACTGTTCAATGTCTGTCATTAGTTGTCTTTTAATAAGTTGTATATCTTGTGATGACAATTTGTTGCTAACCAGGAACCGAGACAGTGGCACACTACCAGGTATACGTATAAGACTTCCGTTCCTTGTAATGGTGTTATGAATCTTGAGGAATGTGTTGGTCATAACAGCATCTATAAATAAGAACTTACATAAGCAGGTATGATGATATCGGAATACATGTTGCTTCCTTCGCATATTACATTAAAAATACAGTAGTGTGAAATGAATAATGACAATTTAAAGTAATTCCAAAATCACTGTCAGTTTCTGTATTTTGACGAGAACACCAATTATGAACAAATAAAACTATAGTTTTCTGTTACTAAGTGTAACTTATTTTAAATGAATTTTTCATGACATCCACATGAATACCTGAATGTGTTACACTTCATGACATCAACATGATAGGGAAAGGGTGTTACAATTTATGTCTACCTTCAAAACATAGATGAAGGGTGTTACACTTCATGACATCAACATGATAGGGAAAGGGTGTTACAATTTATGTCTACCTTCAAAACATAGATGAAGGGTGTTACACTTCATGACATCAACATGATAGGGAAAGGGTGTTACAATTTATGTCTACCTTCAAAACATAGATGAAGGGTGTTACACTTCATGACATCAACATGATAGGGAAAGGGTGTTACAATTTATGTCTACCTTCAAAACATAGATGAAGGGTGTTACACTTAATGACATCCGCATACCATACACTGAACAAAATTGCTAAGTAATTTTCTTATTTTAAATATATTTTAGAATAGATGTATGACATGAGTCAAAGATCGCTTAAAGATATAAAATTCTTAAAATTGGTATGAAATAATAGAAAAAAACATAAAAGATTGACCCATTTATCGCAGATTTTCTGTCTATAACAAATGAAATATGGATAATCTTAAATTACCCCACTTTACATTGATATTGTTTGAAATTCAAGTAACTGTAATTCAGCGTTAACATTAAATATTTCGAAACTTTCTTTTGCAAACGCATTTGTAGTGGTAATGCTAGTAAAACATGATGTCAAAATAATTTTAACTGGCATATTTTAGAATTAGGAGCATCGAAAGCTTCATTGAAGTACTTAATAAAATCCTATATACCCAGTTGTATAAGTGTTATAACTTATTTCTAAGAAAACACATTGCCTTAAAAGTTTTAAAATATGTTCATGTAATCAGAGCAGACGATTTACACTCGTTATTTTGCAGTTTAACCGTATCTCTAATCAAGCTCAAAATACACAAACAATGAGAATATTATTGACATATTCTTAGGTTGATGCTTAACAATTTGGTTTAGTATATATCAAGGTGTTACAC
Source organism: Cyrtodaria siliqua (assembly GCA_037043455.1). Lineage (NCBI taxonomy): Eukaryota > Metazoa > Mollusca > Bivalvia > Adapedonta > Hiatellidae > Cyrtodaria > Cyrtodaria siliqua. The sequence goes on along the minus strand of JAWPHD010001838.1, from coordinate 283,827 downwards.
GTCATGAACTCTACATGATAGATGAAAGTTGTCACATGTCATGACATTTACATGCTATAGGTAATTAGTAGTAGTATAGATTATGATATCCTCATGATATAAGTAATGAATGAATGGCACGTCGATACATAAATAGGTCATATCGTGCGAAAAAAAACGATGAAAGATGAAGACATGAAGTAGTAATTAAACATTAATGCAAATATATAAAGATAAAACTATTTACAAATAAGGGATGTTATGGTAGTAATATAAACTATGTATATATGTAAATCAACAAATGCCCGTCAACGGGTGTGCAAACAATTAAATGTATATAAGAACATATTATAACGATCTATAAAGTCTTATTTCTTTCAGGAAATCTAAAACAAGACTAAAATCTATAGTATGAAATAACTCTTTCATAGTATTATCTGTGTAGTACCTTTGCCGCATAGTATCAAAGTCTACATACTCCAAAAAGATATGTTTGACCGTTAACGGTGCAAAACAGGGTATACATTATGGTAATTGCTCACTTTGTAATACATATGAATGAGTATAACGTGTATGCCCTATTCTGCATCGGGCTAGAAAACTTCTCTCGACGAATAGATCTACTAGAAGGACGCCATTTGGCGAGTAACGGTTTAATTGAATGAAGTTTATTGTTCACTGACAAATCCCAAGCGACTTGCCAAGAGTTACGAATATATGTGCTAATACAACTTTTAAAATCACTATAAGGTAATTTGGCATTAGCTATATATAAAACTAATGCGGCTTAGCAGCACTATCAGCTCTATCATTACCACGTATGGAAGCCAGCAGAAAATGATAACATTATCAACTATAAGAGAATTTTATTTTTCTAAAAGTTGAAGCACAACTTGGTTATCATGTTTCGTATTACCCAGGGCTTGAAGAGCTGAAAATTGTCATCATCAGATTCCTGAATATAGATAATGGCAAGTTCAGTTGCCTTAAGTTCAGCTGAAAAGACAGAGGCCTTGTCAGGCAGGCGGCTCTTTATGCTGTGTTTGTGACCGACAGCTGCTAAAGCTACCTTATATCCATCTTTAGAACCATCTGTGTGTATATGTTTAAACGTACTGTAACTTGATTTAATTTCATTAAATTTGCTTTGAAAGATAATATGATCTGTACTGGACTTATTACTATTACTAAGATAAAAAATAATCGTTGGTGTTTGCAAAGTCCAAGGTGGAATCTGTGGTATTTTGTACTTGGCAATCAAATTTAGGTCAATTTCTGAAGTTTATTGAGACATTGTTGTAATTGTCTCTTAATAGTGTTCATGTTTTTTGCACGATAACATATAACAAAGTCTTTAACTCTGCTGTTAATTGTTATATTAAAAAGGGTGACAGAGTCATGATGTAAGTAAATGGTGGTAAAGAGTGCTACACAGCATGCCATCTACATGATAGTAAATGGTGTATCTGCATGATATAGGTGAAGGCTGTTAGACGTCATGCCACCTACATGATGTAAATAAATGATGTGTATGTATGAGAGAGGTGAAGGATGTGTCGTAGGTCATGAAACCCTACATACTAAATAGAACTGAGTGAGTACTCTCGACTTAAAGTAGAATATCGCTTTAAGCCGGCGCCAGGGGCATAAGAAGTGTTGCGTCTAATATTACCTCTCATTAAGCCGGCGCCAGGGGCATAAGAAGTGTTGCGTCTAATATTACCTCTCAGTCGGCGCCAGTGGCATAAGAAGTGTTGCGTCTAATATTACCTCTCAGTCGGCGCCAGGGGCATAAGAAGTGTTGCGTCTAATATTACCTCTCAGTCGGCGCCAGGGGCATAAGAAGTGTTGCGTCTAATATTACCTCTCAGTCGGCGCCAGGGGCATAAGAAGTGTTGCGTCTAATATTACCTCTCAGTCGGCGCCAGGGGCATAAGAAGTGTTGCGTCTAATATTACCTCTCAGTCGGCGCCAGGGGCATAAGAAGTGTTGCGTCTAATATTACCTCTCAGTCGGCGCCAGGGGCATAAGAAGTGTTGGCGCCAGTGGCATAAGAAGTGTTGCGTCTAATATTACCTCTCAGTCGGCGCCAGGGGCATAATAAGTGTTGCGTCTAATATTACCTCTCAGTCGGCGCCAGGGGCATAAGAAGTGTTGCGTCTAATATTACCTCTCATGAACAGACTTAATAATATACTTCCTGCTCTTCTTCCTCTTGTTTGTTTCTCTTACTTCCAAGTTATCAGAATTTATTAAAGTTTACATGTACATTGGAGGTCATACCTGATGCTCCATTTCTACTTTCTACTGCTTTCTGAAAGAAAATAAACGAAATGTGTCGGTACACCGTTCAAAGGACTATTGGTCAGCCACTTTTTAAAGAAAATGGGTGTGGTATTGTCAAGTGCCATTTTCAACCGAATTGCATAGTAATATAACACACAACTGATGTGAACCTAATATAAAAAGGAGTACTGAATTGACACAAAGTATCCGAAACGTTTAGTACAATTTTACTCAGAGTTGTTTAAATTTGTTTTTTATGTGAAATAAATTAGTCCACAGAATAATCCATGTAATATCCATAAAGAGCACACGAGACATCATTTCTAAATTAAGCCATGCTATAATATGTTTAATCATGCAAATGACCATACACCGTCCATTTCTATATGACCATACACCGTCCATTTCTATATGACCATACACCGTCCATTTCTAAATGACCATACACCGTCCATTTCTATATGACCATACACCGTCCATTTCTATATGACCATACACCGTCCATTTCTATATGACCATACACCGTCCATTTCTATATGATCATACACCGTCCATTTCTATATGACCATACACCGTTCATTTCTATATGACCATACACCGTCCATTTCTATGTTGTTTTCCAAGACGGCTGACCAATAACCATGTACATGGAGGATCTTACATGAGTGCCTGTTTACAAGTAATATTTGATTTACACTGTTTGGGTAAAATTACATGATTCGATTTTAAGAAATTCAATATTAAATAGTCAACAATGTTTGATATTATTTATCACATAACTCCAATAAGTGCAAATAATTAGCACACTATACGCCCGTCATACATATGGAATTCACATGTATATGATAATCATCAGCAAGTTTACCTTGACTATATGACCAAAGTTTTATCAAGATCGGATTATAAATGTTAAAGTTATTGAGCGAAAACCACAAAATTCGGCAATTGTCAAAAATCAAAGAGCAGTAACTCCGGCATTATAGGTGCGATATGGCTGATTATTATGCCCATAACCGCTGTCCCAAGTTTCACCAAGATTGGATTACAAATTATGAAATATTAAAGTTATTGAGCGGAAACAAAATAATTGTATTTTTTTACAAAAATTAAAAGGCCATTCCTATAGACATTATCCTCAAGTTTCATCAAAATCGGATTATACATGTTAAAGTTACTGAGCGGAAACCGCAAAAATTGTCAGTTTTTTAAAAATCAAATGGCCATACTTCCGGCATTATATGTACGATATGGCTGGTCATCCACCTTGACCGAGATATTATGCCCATAAACACTGTACCACAAGTTTAACAAGATTGGTTTATAAAGGGTTATTGAGTGGGAACCAAAATAATCGTAAATTTGTCTTATCGTTGTTTTGTCGAGAGTTTTTTTCATCCAGACTTATTTCGCTCATCGTTATTTCTGTGTGAAGAAAACGAAAAGACGAGATGGGACAAATCAGCCACCAAACGACACACCGCTGCAATACGCACATTTTTGATGGGTGGTTTAAAATGTCATCGCCTAGACGGAACGTTAAAAGTGCGTGATTTTGTGATTCTTCTACCATACTGTTTCCATTGAACATTGTATCTGTTAGCCCGCTATGGTGCGTTGTATTTGCTTACGTAGCGTATATTTCACTTATAGTTCACTGACATTTGATGGGTGCAGATGCACAATCTTTACCAATTATAAAAATAAACAAAACATCAACAACAAACAGGCCGGATCCAGGATTTCATGTTGGGTTGTGGGTGTAACTTTTCCGAAACGGGGCTGAAAAGTAAAAAGCAACAACAGTTTTGCCATGTTTAGAGGGGAGGGGACGGGGACGTAGGCCAGTTTACGGGATCGTAAACATACTTTTTCAGATTTCAGAGGGTGGGGTGGGGAAAAGGTGCGCGCGCCGGCTCCGCCCCCGCCTGAATACGCGGCTGATACAAATAAGTATTACCTTTTTCTTTCTAATGGAGGATATCGTATACAGAAACGGATTCAGTGCCGCATTTATTGGCATAACAAAGACGATGATCCATGCATACATTTCCAGAGATAATTCATACCCACCTAAGGACATGAAACCTGAAATAAATGCACACATCTCTCCAAAGTAACTGTGATTATGTAATTTGCAAGGTGCATCGCACATGTATTATTGTGACATAGAAAAGGGGTCTAACCTTGACCGATATTGGAGTATTAATGACAAACGCTTTGCATGTCTCATGCCGTTTTTGTGTTGAAATGGGTACTTTTGCATTTTATTTCTACTATCATCATAACTTGTGAATGCCATCAACAGCATAATTTGACCAATCTCTGATCAATAATATAGCACATAATCTGCTTTTTCATATAGAGACTAAGGATAAATTTTGCGTAACACCCTTTGTTTTCACCTAGTGATAATCTCAACATCTCGAAAATTAGAATCAAATGCTTAAATGCACTTTCCTAATATTTGCCTCTATACTCGTACATATATATATATACATAAAGTGATATTCGTTTCATGCAAATCGAATAACATTAAATGTTAGAAAGTGGGTATTATCAGATGAGTTAGTATGTCTGTGGCTAAGAGTATACCGAGACTGCAATATTTCGTAGGTGTCGTGCTCGGCCGTTTCCAAAGGTCCATTATCATACTCTTTTTTTTAATTTTCTTTTAATTTTTCTTTTCTCCATTGAAGATCTATCCTAAACTTTAGTTAAGTTTCTTTGCTATGGTGAACCAGACACACTAAGAGATTTTATTGAAATGAGTTCGATGGATACATTACATGTATTGCTTCTTGTTCTATCATATCTTTTAAACATTATCTTTCGATCCAAACCTTAAGGTAACCATTTTAAACAATATAAATTCCATAGACTACAATATGAAAAATAGCCGTGTTTTGCTGGAACCTTTATTCAGTATATCGGAGTTATACTATCGTTTGACTGTCTACCAATTTGCTTTGTCATTAAATTCATCACTAATGTATACACAATATATATGCCCACAGTACAGTTTTCTCCGTGACGTTAAATGTTATAACATTAAATCTACTTACCTAGCACGCATATTGGGAACCAACAACAAAAGTCCGTTACTATCACGACCGCAAGTGACTTCGCTACTGCAGCATCCACCACACTTTGTTTTCGGCTGGATTGTACGTTTGACGCTTTAACCGCTTTAAACAACAACCCTTGCACGATTCCAATGGTAACGAACAAGATCATATTGAAGACAATAAATACGCCTACGGAGTACTGCCATCCTTTATTACGACTGCCGGTGAGTGGAAGAGCAATACATACACCGGAACTAGAATAGAATTCTCCACCAAAGTAAGCGTCCATCTTGATAGGAATTACGGCGATAACGATTGCTATTATACTAGCTAGTGATCCCAATTTCAGTGACGTTGATGCAGTTAGTTTTGAAAACGGATATCTTACAGCAAGGTACCTGTCTAATGCAATTAGACAAATAAGCATAGCTGATGACTCACAAGAAATAGCAGACAGACTCCCGGCAGTCGTACATAGTAAACTTGTTCGCCATTTCATGTCATGGATGCCGTAATTGCCTCTGAAATGCACGTCTGCAGAGGCTATAATCAAAGTATAAATCCCCATAAATAAGTCCGCAACACCTAAAAATATAACAAAAACTGTATACGAATACCATATTTTGATACGAATACTTTGTCTTATATGATAACCAATGACAAAAATATTTCCAAGCAATGCAAACAGGCCGATAATCCAAATGCACAGTTGAAGAAAATCATTTTCAATCAGATGTTCGCACGACGAAATCGCGTTTTCTGGTGCAATACACTTGCCACGAGGATTGACTGTTTTCATAACGCAGCATAACACAGAAGAGTCTGTGTAAAGTTGTTCCAATTGTTCGATACCCTTAAAAAATTCATTTTCAAGTTCAACAGTTGCTCCACTGATATCTAAATATGACAAGGTAGAAAGGACATCGAACACCTCTGTCTGTATACACAGCGGGTTAAATTGAAGGTATAGATATTTCAAACTGTTCATGCCTTGAAATGTAGTATTATCTATGGCTTTTATACCACAGTGTTCAATGTGTAAATGTGTGACCTTCTTCAAATCGTTAAACGCGCCAGATTCTATATGAACTAGATTCGCGTTTCCGGTAAGGATAAGTCTTTGCAAGACGTATAAGCCGCTTAAGTCGTTTTTTGTTACATGTTCAAGCATGTTGTGAGAAAGAGCAATGGTTCTTAAGCTTTTCAAGAACTGTAGTGGGTTTCTGGTCAAGTTTGACATTATAGTTTTTACACCACACCCGGAGATGTTTAAGAAAACAAGTGACTGAAATACGGATAACTCGCTAAAACGTGATCTCGAAATATTTGAATTGCTTAAATCCAAATAACGAACGTGTTTGGATGATGTTGAAGCAATACCAACGGGTAATGTTGAATTGCATCTAATAAAAGCAACGCCATTACATTCACACTGTAGTGGACATTTAAAACCACAGAGTCGTTCATCGTCCCCATTTGGACACTGTCGTATACCGTCGCAAACCAAGTCGGGTGATAGACAAGATCCACTTTCTCTGCAACGGAACATGCCTTTGCATGCATGCATTTCTAAAAATAAAATACAGCATTTGTAAGTTGAACTGGAACTGCTCTACTAAAGATAATTGATTCTCTGCATACGAGTATGTTATTGTTACTCAGTTATATTAAATAGTTTATTCTTGTACTTATTTCTACTTCATTTTTTTTTGTATTTTCATTTATTTATACACGAGTTGTTACAATGTGATTTTGTTAATTGTATCAGAGGTAATTAATAATGAGACTGCCAGTGATTCTGAACGGCCGACCTTGAACTTTCTCAATTGGCTTCTATATCATGTGGTCAGCCAAAGGAGATATTAATATAATAAACTATGTATACTTTAAGAATTTCAATGTAACAACACATCAACCAATACGCAATTCCCTGTCTACACACAGGAAGGAGCTGAACGCATTGTCGCAAGTTACTTCACATTTGGAAAAGGTGACCGGGCACAACTTGAAAGTCCAAATATATTAGGATGCGCATATGGAAACAGGATGCGTAATTTGTACATTCAAATTGGTGGAGCGTTTCTTTTTCTGTCATGATCTAACAGACGATGTAATATATTAAACGTATTTACCGCATCCCCTTTCATCTTCGCTCTGCGGACAGTGTGGTTGACCATCACACACCAATCGGACATGTAAACAGAAACTGGATGGACATTTGGCATAGTTGGATGGACACGGGAAATCCTCTATAAAAAGATTCAAACTATGGTATATATATATATATATATATAGATGGGGAAAAAACATTTATACAGTGCTACAGTTTATAAAAACCCAAGCGCTTTCGGCTTACGCCTTCATCAGGAATACACAAACACGAAAATAACAAATACGAAACAAAAAAACACTAACATACACGGCAGTTTAAATAAAACTCTTTAAAAAAACAACTTATCGTTTGGCAGTGTTGCAGAAACTGATTACTTTGAATAGACACTCTGGAGCCAAATGTGATACTAATAAAAGAACATATCTGGTTGGACGAGGGTAGAACTGTACCCTGACATTTAGTTATGAAGAGAGAGTAAAAATTTGAAAAAGATAACACAAACACTACCTCAAAACCTTAAATCGATACTGCAGGATAAAGTATAAAGCAACTCCAAAGCTGGTAAAAACAATGACTAAGACTAAACAAATTAAATTAAATAAATGGAGATATTTTGATCAAGGGAAGTAACAAAAGTACTAATAATAGAACATTGCTGGTGGATCCAGTGCTTTTTGAAGGTATTTTGTAGATGTATGTATTTTCTCACCCTCATATATATATATATATATATATATATATATATATATATATATATATATGAGGGGACATAGGGGGACATATTTGTGAACTACCAAGGGCAGACAACATTCGGACGAACAACGGCAGGGCGCCTAGCTATGACGAGATACACAGAAATCAAGCGTATATATTCACTCCTTAATAAAGGTAGCTGCAACACACGTTGATGAACTATATCTCTATATCATAAAACACTCGTCTGGAGGCACGATTAACATATAGACGCATACATACAATTATAGCTCATATGAGTGGGCCACATTTAAGCGTTCAACCACACACAGCTATATTGAGACAGTGACAATGAAAGGTGCCGGATCTTTGGGATACTGTGGATTCAGTAAATATAATAAAGGAAGAGAATTTGAACTCACTACGACAACTTGGGATCTCGTAAGAGATTCACGTTCACAAGGCAGAATTATATCTAGGGAGACATATTTGTGAACTACCAAGGACAGACAACCTTCGGACGAATTATGGCAGGGGGCCTAGCTATGAAGAGATACACAGAAATCAAGCGTATATATTCACTCCTTAAAAAAGGTAGCTACAACACACGTTGATGAACTATATCTCTACATCATAACACACTCGTCTGGAGGCACAATTAACATATAGACGCATACATACATACAATTATAGCTCATATGAGTGGGGCACATTTAAGCTTTCAACCACACACAGCTATATTGAGACAGTGACAATGAAAGGTGCCGGATCTTGGGGATACTGTGAACTCAGTAAATATAATAAAGGGAGAGAATTTGAACTATATATAAATATACACGTGCATTTCCAGATTTCTTTGTTTACATCGTACAAAGAAATTATTTTATCCGAAACATTCATTGCATAATACTTTCTTAACTCAAACAATACAAACGCCAGTAAAAGTAATTGGAATTGCAGATTAATGCAGCTTGATATGTATTGGAACACTATTCCTTTCAAGATTGTTCTTTATTAAACAATGTTAAAGGACAAGGAAAATGACTGCGTAACTGTTTTTATAAAAATGTACCCATAAACATTTAATGCACGTTAGGTATCAAGATACTTAAAGAATAGAAAATATGGGTTCAGCAGCTGTATTCCAAATGTATTGCAAATAATCCAACAGCATAAACCTATGGAGTTAATGGTAACTTTTCATTGCCGACCAGTATATATTGATAAAGAAGATACAAATATATATCTACACAAGGACGAAATAATGAAGGAAATAGCATAGTAGACATACGTACACGACGAAATAAATTATGAATGTGCATATTTATATGAAAGTGCTACTTGATACGGTTACCGCAGTCAATAATATCGTACATTAATTGCATCAACATTACCCCGGGAAAGAGAGATTTTATTCAAGATGCCAAATGAAATTCAAAAACAAATTACTGCAGAAGATATGCACCATCACTGATCGCAAAGACGAGCTCGAGCGAGAGGGACAGCCGCTACTTACAATATTTCGCCTCCGCCAACAGAGTTCAATATATACTTCATGAAGTCAAATAATGTGCGTATCTCACTTTATATGTATACTATGTATGTTATATTAAATTCAACATATTCATTGTAAACAGACTGATTTTGTATTGACATTATAATACATACGCTAGCACACCAGAAATGTGTATATGTGTTTTTTTATACCGGATTGTTTTCTTACGTAAAGTATCTGAGCAAGCCAAATCTTCGTGATATTTGTACTTTATAGAACTACTTACTCTTGATAAGTGCATTTTATTGTTTTATTCGAAAAACAAATTTAATGAAGTTTGCGGTAGCATTGCATGCAAAGCATTGGTGATTATATGGAAAAGAGTGCAACTAGACAACTAATCATTCTTGTTTCAGATGCAACTGCTAGACGAGAAGTAAAAAAACACACAACAAAAATAAATCAGCAATCACTACAGTTGTCCGTTATAAACAAACTGTAGGTATAACTGTCCAGCAAGAAAGGTACCTTTCAAAGGAAACAGTCAACCAAAAACACGAAAAGATTAGAACGAAACACCCACATCTGTATTTCCAACTATACCGTTTATAGACAAATTGTTGGTATCCCTATGGGTACGAACTGTGCACCACTTGTCGCAGATTTGTTTTTATTTTGCTATGAAAGGGATTTCATGTTAAGTCTTTCACCAGATACCCAGGCAGATGTTATTGAAGCCTTTAATGACACCTCTCGATATCTGGATGACATATTGAACATCGACAACCCTTTATTTCCAACTATGGTTAATTATATTTATCCTAAAGAACTTCAGCTTAACAAAGCTAATATATCTGATAATAACGCTTCTTTTCTTGATTTAGATCTCTCGATTGAAAATGGTAAAATAATTAGCAAAATCTATGACAAGAGAGATGATTTTAATTTTGACATTGTTAATTATCCCCATTTGGATTGGGATGTTCTCCGAGCAACTTCTTATGGGGTGTATGTGTCTCAACTTATTCGTTTTTCTAGAGCTTGTACTCGAGTTGAGGACTTTAATATTCGTATTTTTTGTATAAGTAAAAAGTTACTCAATCAGTGTTACCGTTACCATGAACTTCGTAAAACCTTTGCAAAAGGTTGTTATCGTAACCCTGATCTTCTTTCCAAATATAAAAATAATTTAAGGACTCTTCTGCGACAAGGACTATCACAACCTGACTTCTAAGGTGATGTGATTTATAAACTTCGTAAGATTCTTGGTCATGATCACTTTCATACTATCTTTGTTAAACTTGTTAAAAAGTTTATCAAAAGAGGTTATGACCCTATCATTTTGCAACGTACTTGGTGGTGGACCCTTTTACAGTTCGCCGCTATGCTTTCCTCTTTAATTGTACGATGACCGGACAGGCTGTGGACCCTATGATGACGCCTACCTAAAGCCCATTGGGACGGTGGCGTTTGATGTTTGTCTATGATCTTTCTTGTTGTGCCCTTAATGGTGTATTCTCTTACTGCTTTGGCTTCTGCCAAGTCATTGAGTAACTTCATTGTGGCTTTCTAGGCTATTGTTGTTTTGTATTATATTTACACGAGCATATTTGTGTTTCACTTATATTGCCTATTGATGCTGCCTTGTTGGTTAGAGATTAGATCATGGCGGGAATTTCTTTATTTACACTGTCCTGTTTTAATGGGATGACAGTAGGGTAAGTGTGAGGTTTGGTGCACCTTAGAACCGGTTTAACCACCCCACCCACCCAGTGGCCTACTTTGCCACTGACCGTTCCAAGGCGGTAGCCCAATTGTCAACTCTTTTGTGTTTGCGAAGTCGTTTGCATTTTTTATTGCTTTTGCCTTCTTGTTTGTCTGTTTGCGTGTTTGTTTCTGTGTTTTGTGGTTGACTGTCCTACTTGAATGCTACTTTCCCTGTCCGATCATTTTATATTTCCTCTTAAACTCTACCGCTGCTTTAGAAACTGTTTATCCCCAAAAGACTTAACATGTAGGTGTGTTTATATGTACGTTGTTTTATATGCACGTGTTTTTATATGCACGTGTTCTTGGCTCGCTGCGTTCTGTGAATGCTCACCTACTTTTGCATTTTCGTCATATATGCTCCAATCGTTGTGTTAATTATGTAAAATAATTACCTAAATTGCGTCGGTTGATTGATCAGAAATAGACACTATTTTATTTTGAAATGAGAATATCAGGAGTGCACATGGTCTAAGATCATTCGGTTTTGAGGAATTAACACATTGCATGTTTAAATTGGCAGAAAGTATGGAACATTCATGCAGCACGTTAGCAGCTTCGTTGTAAACCGAGCTTTTCTTAAGAGGTGTAACATTCATACTATCGTTGTTTTAGTGCAGTGTGGCGGCTGGTAAAAAACAAGTATACCATTTTTTCACAGAACAAAGTAAACCCATAAAGACGCAAAAAGACAAAATGAATGGCAATGTTAATAAGGAATAAAGCAAAGCGGCAAAAAAGGCGGATGGGGGTTTAAACCAGGTTCTAGGGTGCACCAATCCTCAAACTTTCCCTACTGTCATCCCAAAAATACGGGACAGTGTAAATAAAGAAATCCCCGCCTTGATCTATTCTCTAACCAGCAAAGCAGCATTAATAACAATGAGATGCTCGCGTATATATAAATACAAAAGACATAGCCTAGAAAACCACAAAGAAGGTACTCAATGACTTGGCATAAGCCAGAGCAACAAGAGAATAAACCATTGAGAGCACGACGAGACAAGATTGCAGACAATTATCAAACGTCACCGTCCCTTTGGGCTTTAGGTAGACGTCATAATAGGGTCCACAGCCGCACATTTAATAGTGGCGAACTGTTAATGGGTCCACCACCAAGCGATCATAACCAAGAATCTTACGAAGTTTATAAATCACATCACCATAAAAGTCAGGTTGTGATAGTCCTTGTCGCAGAAAAGTCCTTAAATTACTTTTATATTGGAAAGAAGATCAGGGTTACGATAATAACATTTTGTAAAGGTTTTATGAAGTTTAAAGTAACAGTAGTCCTAATGGAGTATCTTTTTAGTTATAGAAAGGTTACGAATATTAAAGGAAGTCCTCAACTCGAGGACAAGCTCTAGAAAGAGGTATAAGTTGAGACACATAGACCCCATAAGAAGCTGCTCGGGGAACATCCCCATCTAAATGGGGATAATTAACACTATCAAAATTAAAATCATCTGTCTTGTCAATTATTTCACCATTTTCAACAGAGACATGTAAATCGAGAAAAAAAGCGATAGTATAAAAAATATTAGCTTCGTTAAGTTGAAGTTCTTTAGGATATACACTATTAACCATAGTAGAAAAAGGGTTGTCAATGTGCAATATGTTATCTAGATACCGAGAGGTGTCATTAAAGTCTTCAATAACATATGCTTGGGTATCTGGTGAAAAACTCAACATGAAATCTCGTTAATAGCAATATAAAATTGAATCTGCGACAATGGGTGCGCAGTTCGTACCCACAGGGATACCAACAATGTGTCTATAAACGGCAAGTCCATACCTGACGAAATTTTATATAATAGAAAAATAAGTGATTCACAAACTTCATTGCACATAGTGTAACTGTAAAAAAAAGTAAGATGGAATGGAAATGTTAATACGGAATAAAGGCATATGACATCACAAACACAAAAAGGGCTGACAATAGGGCTACCGCCATGGAACGGTCAGCGGCAAAAAAGGTGGCTTAAACCAGGTTCTCGTGTGCACCAAACTTCACACTTACCCTACTGTCATCCCAGTAAAACGGTACAGTGTAAATAAATAAATGCCCGCCATGAACTATTCTCTACCCAACAAGGAAGCATTAATAGGCAATATAAAATATAAGTAAAACACAAATATGCTCGTATATATATAAATACAAAAAAAATAGCCTAGAAAGCCACAAAGAAGTAAAGAAGGTACTCAATGACTTGGCAGCACGAGACCAAACAACTGAGGGCACGGCAAGACAAGATTGCAGACAAACATCAAACTTCACCGTCATTTTCAATTCTGACTGGTTATTGAGTAGTTTTTTTTTAATCATATCAATACCTCTGACGTCATGTCTTTCGTGTGGACGTCATTTTAAACGGCATTAATGTAAAAAAACAACAACATCCAAAACAACTATTACGTGATTTTAAAGCGACGTTACGTTCAAACAACACTTTTAATTTTTTTAAAACAGAATCAAACTGTATATTGATAAATGAGCATACAATGTATGTGACGTTATTTGTATTATGTTTAATCACTTTAAAATATGTGTATTAAATACATAAAAATCCGTGTCAAAATCGAAATAAAATATTTCCAGCGGATTTATATTGTGAGACATCTACGACCCTTGTTATCGATGCTCTTCAAGTTTCGCCCACCTGGTATTGATCTGGGACGAGATACTAATAAATAGGATCAACAAGGAACCAGAAAATTCAACAAAGAGAACAAAGTAGCAGACTCGGTTTTATTGTTCATAAAAGGTAATGTAAGAGGCAACAGCTCTCACGCCCCCCTAGCACCGGCTTAATCGGTATTCTGCTTAAAAGTCACCTATATTGGGCACGATGATCCCATAGGACACGTACATATAACACTACTGATTCGTAGCACGGGGAGACCTTTTACTGCGGCCACACTGCACTAAACGAACGCTAGTGTGAATGTTAATAAATACCGAAAGGGGAGATCCTTTGGAAGCAGCAAACACAACTAAGAGAATAAAATATTATTGAGTCTTTTCATAAGAGTATATGTGAGAAGCAACAACTCTCACGCTCCCTAGCACCGGCTGAAGAGGTATTCTACTTCAAGGTCACCTATAATGAGCTCGATGATCCCAAAGGACCAGTAAAAATAACACTACTGATTCGTAGCACGGGCAGAAATGTTACTGCCGCCACACTGCACTAAACGAACGCTGGACATGTTTTATTTTTTAAATAACATCCCCCATGCATGGATTTGCATCGCTGAAACCTAACCAATATCTTAAACGAAGTTGTTCCATTTAAACGTGCATGGCGCGAATAATTTAGTTTGAAAAATGCCGAGGACTGCGATTTAGGGTTTCATATAAAAAATACCAGCCTATGTTAGAATATTGATACTACATCATTAATGGTAGGTGTTTTTTTCAAATATGTACCAAATGTTCCTAACACATGAACATAAATTTAAGAATTACCACAGTTTTCCAGATGTGTCAAGTCTCTACAGCCGTATGGAGCTCCATCAGGCTTGATATTCAGTAAACATTTGTGGCGAGCAAACATCTGTGTTCTATTGGATTTACACGTCATTGTGGGTTCGTCGTTTAGCGAATATGGAGCTTGAACAAAAACAATGATGGTTTCAATATATATTGTATATAAAGTCTGAACATAAACATGATAATTTAAATAAATATACAGTGTCTAAAATAAACATGGTAGTTTAATGTGTAGTGTATACGGAGCCTGAACATAAGCATAATCGTTTCAATGTGTCTTGTTTTGATAAACATAAAGGTTCAACTTAACGTGTTAAATTTACCATTATCAGTTGATTTAATGGTTTACTTGTAAAATAAATAATTACAACAACTGCAACTCTTAGCATTGCACTTATATAAGGAAACATTCTGCGTCTAGATTGAATTAACATATTTCTGAAAGGAGACTTTATATGGTATTTTCTCAAAACAGCTACTCCAAGAGAAGTTGATGAACTGTTGAGCCGATATGAAAAACCTTGTGATTATTTGAAGGAGCATAAAGATGTAAGGCGTACATATGGTTTTGATCTAAGAAATGTAGAGTTATAATGTTGAATTTGTATATATGACGCAGAGCATAACCGAAGAGGGGAATAATTTTATTTTATTTGTTTTTCGTCAAATTTAAATGTGATACCATTCTATGAAAAGCGAAATGAGAGCCAATTAGTAATTATTAGAGATACGACGTTATTACATATCAAAGATCCGATATTAGTACTAGACGTTAATAAAGGTTCAAAACTCAACTCAAGGAAAGTTAAGGGAAATCCTATTATAATGGGCCAAATTGTCGGTGAACACAAAACCTTCAACATGGTATAAGAAACACATGTGTTTAAGGATGAAACTGGATCTAAGTCATACAATTCCTGTGGGATGTAACAATAACATTATTGGTTCATTTTGTTTGGATAAATGATAGTTCTTATGTGTATTATATACCGTCTGAACATAAACCTGTTAGTTTCAAAACATGAACATTATAGTTTTAATAACATAAACGGTAGTTAATAGTTTCAATGTTTATTATACTTATTTTATTATACGTAATGCATATTTTGAACATACACATCATTGTTTACAGTTTTTGAAAATAAACGTTTAAATGTGTATTATATACACAGTTTGAACATAATAGTTGCATGATAGTTACCTTTAAAATTGTGCTAAACGTATGTTGGATAAAAACGCGTCGATATACTTAATAATATACTATTTTCTCCTTTGACACAAGATGGTTAGACATTCAATTTCTTACATTAAGTGGCAAGTTTTCTTTGTTAATCGCAGTTCAATAATATGATATATCTTACGTTTACAAATAATTTTAAAGGAATGAATCCTTATGTCATCACAGTGTCCACTCAATTTCCATGTTAACTGGGGCTCTTTTAAGTTCTCCTTTCTGAAAGAACTGGAAACAAGAAGATAACAAAACGTTTTTAGCGACAACACAAGTAGGTATAAAAGTCGAAAAATGTGTTGTGTTGTTTTTAAAATGGTATTCAAATATCAATGTACATCATAAAATACAGATGTTATTTTACGACCTCATACAATACAGCTGTTAATTTTAGCAGTACGTCAAGGGGTATGTGTATATTGAGAACAGTCTAATAAATACTGACAAGGATATTCATTGGAAGCAACACGCACAGCAAGTGTGAAAAGTAGCAGACTCGATGTTTAAAAAAGAGTATGATAATGGAACTTTGGAAACGGCCGAGCACGACACATACGAAATATTGCAGTCTCGGTTTGATTGGGACTGTTCATGAGCGGTAGTGAAATATGCTAGCTACCGCTAAACCTTGTATTGGAAGGCATGTTCTCAGGTTGCATGAATACATATACTTTTTGTAGATAATCAGTACAATATGTAACATACTCTCGATGTCTGTAAAGCACTTGCATAAACTACTGTCCTCCGTTTTTATTTCTAAAGAAGTATCGCATTTTTCCTTCAAATGGCAGAAAAGCTCTATATATTTCTGGATAAGATGCAGTCATAAAATACATTTAAATTAGTTTCTTTAGAATTGTTACAAAAAGTAAATAATTCGGTTTCAGACATTCCACATTACATTTTGTATAATCTTACACTGGTACAAATAATTATATGAACACATTTGACACAGATTAGAGATATGTATCGTCTACTGAACTACACTTTTGTTTATAGAATATATTCCAGTCCTCGATTCCAAAGCCTTCTCCAATTTATGCAAGTAATTTTTTAAAAAACGAAAGATAAAACAGCTCATTTACTTTTTTGCCATTTTTAATTTCAACAATTCTTATATCAGGGTGTTTTCTCTTAGGTTGGTTTCTTATACATCTCACCACGCTCTTAGTCCTCAAATATCAGGATAAATTAGGAACACTAGAAAGAAAATCAATATAATTATACACTGATAAAGATGCTTACATGTTTTTTGTATGTCCATCCATTGTTTTATAAGTTAGGAGACCTTCTTGCTGGCAAATGCTTGAGATGTTGTAAAGCCTATTCACTAGATGTCTACTTTCTGGGATAACATTAACTGTTGTATAATTTAAACGTGCATCATACTGCTGCGTATTTCCGATGTATTCAATAACAGTTGTCTCGTTAACGCATTGTACCTTCAGTGCACCTGAAAACAACAATAGTGTTAGGGGGTGTGGGTGGGAGTGGGGGTGGGGGTAAAACAGACGAAATGATAAACCAATCCATTAATTTAATTTAATGACCAATATTCAAATAGTTATCGTTTATCTAATTGACCAAAACAAATTAAGAACGAAAAACACATTATCCTTTGTTCAAGACCAGTTTAATAACCTGTTTTAAGAGACTAAAGGACATAATACAATCTTAAAGTTTTTAAAAAGCTTTTAAACTAGCTCTCAGTTTGTTGAATTTAGTATTAATTTAACTTTACACCTGCTTTCCTATAACTACATAAACCTTTGAGTTTTCAAATGTTTTTGATATTTTACCAAATGTTTAAATATATTATTTGTTGCAATATAATCAACAATTAGTACTATGAAAAACACTTTGCTTAATACCATTCTTATAACTACTGTTAATGATGGAACTATGCACACCTACGTTACTTCTTGTCTTACTGCCGTTAAAGATCACGTTAAAAATATCGTGCTAACGCTAATGGTATTAGTTTCATTTTAAACTCTCTATACAACAACCTAACCAAGCAAGCTCACTAAAGACAATATTATTCCTCTCATTCAAAAAAAACTGTCGCTCGAGAAAAATCTATAATTTCCTGTAACAATATTAAAGCGTTCTTTACTAACGGAATTTTAAACAATTACATTTGCAAACAACTTATTGTCTCAGTAGATAATATTTTCGTCACGAATGGAACCACCATTTTTAGAAAAAGTGTTGATTTCTCTGTGGGTACGAACTGTGCACCTCTTGTCGCAGATTAGTTTCTGTATTTCTACAAAAGACTTTTCGCGTTGAGTCTTTCACCAGATACTCAGGCAGATATCATTGAAGACATTAATGACACCTCTCGATATCTAGGTAACATATTGAACACTGATCATCCTTTCTTTCCCACTATGGTTAACACTAGAGAACTAATAAGAAAACACATATGGCAAGAGAGATATGACATAATTTATTCTCTTGTTGTGCTGGCTTCCACCAAGTTATTTAGAACTTGCTTTGTGACTTTCTAGGTTTATGGTTTTTTTTATATAAAGATGCACACGAGCACCATTTTGTTGCACATGTATTGCCTATTCATGCCGCCTTGTTGGCTAGAGAATATAGCCAAGCAGGAATTTCTTTATTAACACTGTCCCGTTTTATTGGGGGGACAATACGGTAAGAGTGAGGTTTGGTACTGCGTTGAACCAGGTTAAAACCCCGATTGGTCTTTTCGCCACTGACCGTTCCAAGGCAGTCAACCCGTCTGTTTCATGTGACATCACATGCATTGTTTCGTATGAACTTTTTTCGTTTGTAATCTTTGTTTTCAATGCGTGTTTGTGTAGACTGTGTTCTATGAAAGCTACATTACTTGTTCCACTTTTATACTTACTAACGACTATAAACTATGTACAGAATATGCATAAAGTGACAGTGTTTAGATGTCTAAAAAATATTATGAGCCATTTTAGGTAGATGTCATCATAGGATCCACAACCTGTACTGTCATCTCACAATCGAAGAGGAAATCATAGTGGCTAACTGTTAATGGGTCAACTACCAAACTTTCAGTGTGTTTTAAAATAAGAGTCCATAACCTCTTTTGATAAACTTTTTAACAAGTTTAGTAAAGATAATATGAAAGTGATCATGACTATAGATCTAACGAGGTTTGAGAATCCCGTCACCATAGAAGGCATGTTGTGATAGTCATTGTCGCAGAGGAGTTCCTAAATAAGTTTTGTATTTTAATATGAGATCTGATTACAATAATACAATTTTGCAAAGTTTTTTGAAGTTTATTGTAAGGGTAACCCTGATAATTACCCCCAGTAGCATTTTTGACAATGACTCTTCCACGGCGGTAGTCCTGATTTTAGCCATTTTTGTGTGTTGTGACGTCATACGCCTTTATTCCTTATTAACATTGCCATTCATGTTTATCGTTTTGCGTGTTTTTAGGATTACTGTGTTCTGTGAAAGCTACATTTCCTATTCGACTTTTATACATACTTTTACATAAACTATTGCAAAATATTGTCAAATAATAAAAATGTGGCTATAAAACGTATGCACGTTGTAGGCACTTACTATACAAGTCTTCTCCAAGATTAATATGTCCCTCAAAGTTGACCAACGATGTACAAACAGTAGCTATGCTTTCAATCGGTGGTGGTTCGTCACCATCGTCGCCACACTCGTTGACATCATCTTGCGCTAATGACTTTGAAATGCACTTCTGTGAAAAATCGCCGCACCTGTGCAGGTCTCTATCTTGACAGTTTCCTATTCAATCAAGAAGTATTGCAATTTGTATATCAGCTTACAATCAGAAGTTCCTATTTAATGAAGAAGTATTGCGATTTTTATATAAACGTACAATCAGAAATTCCTATTTAATGAAGAGGTATTGCGATTTTTATATCAGTTTACAATCAGAAGTTCCTATTTAATGAAGAAGTATGGCGATTTTTATATCAGTTTACAATCAGAAGTTCCTATTTAATGAAGAGATATTGCGATTTTTATATCAGCTTACAATGAGAAGTTCCTATTTAATGAAGATGTATTGCGATTTTTATATTAGTTTACAATCAGAAGTTCCTATTTAATGAAGAGGTATTGCAATTTTTATATCAGTTTACAATCAGAAGTTCCTATTTAATGAAGAAGTATTGCGATTTTTATATCAGCTTACAATCAGAAGTTCCTATGTAATGAAGAAGTATTGCGATTTTGATATCAGCTTACAATCAGAAGTTCCTATTTAATAAAGTGGTCTAAAGTCACATTTGTTTTATTGTTGTTTTTTTATATATTGAATTATAGTATCTCACATTTTCTCAAAGTACAGAACATAGGGTTTCATGTTTCATCATATTGCAGAAACAGATATAGGTTAAGCATATTTTTGACCTAAATGTTAGTAGCAACATCAGCAATTGGCTCGCGGCAGTTGTGTGACACGTGCGTGCAATTAAGGTGGTCAGTTATATAAATACAATGATATAAATAATATCTAATGCGATGTTTACCGAGAACAATAAGTCGTAATCGGTATTTTATCCTTCTATACTATATCCAACCAACGCATTAACATACAGTTGGTACTGACTATGGTGACATTTGCAACCATATGGAGGTTGTTTACGACTATATTTTGGGTCTGATCAAAGCTAAACCACGTAGTTGTTTTAACAAGAGATTGAATGCGCTGACCATATAAGTACGCAATAAGTCAGGAACAATGTGGCAACCCTGACAGTTGCTCCGAGAGAACCTGTATAAAATAGGCCCGCTCGGTATTCCAGGGCAGTCTATAAGCAAGTCTTAAGTTGAAGTCATGTCTAGGTGTTAGGACACTTTAAGCTTGCATCCCGGTCCGATAAACTTAATTTCTGAATTCTGTATATTTCGGCTGATAGCAAATTAATAGATTAATTAGATCTGTATTTTGATACGAACTCCTTTTTATCTTTCTTTTGGTTTATTTCAAATTCAAATTTACAGTTAAAAATTGGTGATCGGATTTGGTGTTGTGGCATTTATAAAGTCCGGACTCTAAGACATAAAGGTGTGTTGGTCCAGGATTTACAACACAGGGATCACTGCGAAGAAAAAAAACATGAAGTTCTAGTAGTACTCTAAAGGAAACAAGGTGAGTGGCATTTTACAAATAATAGAATGATTTCAATTTCTGGCCATTTTATTAACCAAAATTCAAAATTGTTAGGAAAAATGGACATGGGAGAATAACAAAATACTGCTACACTTGGTTTAATTCATGCCTAGACTGAATTGGGGCGCACGATGTGACCTATAGCAAAAACATATATGATAGTTCTTCCCCTGGAGAGTTTAACAAATGGATTAAATTCATTGAAAATTATGCATTACTGCAAACCACTAATGACCAAAAGAAATTACTCCTCACATATACAACTGCTAAGGGACCCGCAACCAACTACATAAGGAAATGTCCAGAAAATAAGCAGGAGCATTCATGCGAGATATATTGTGGAAAAATCCATATAGTTAACACAATTTGACAGAGGTCGTGGGCATATAAACAACCAGATGTAAGCAAAGTTTTATAAGACTAGTGACGTATGCTGTGCTAGTATATTTTGGATCAATTATGTTGCGGTTAATTGCACGATTATAATAATGAGTTAACGGAAATGTAAAAGCTTGTATGTATAAATTATGTTATATTTTGAAAATGTAATGTATTGTAAATTATTGACAGATGTGTGTAAATTATTGATAAGCTGCTTTTGGTGGAACAATCAGAAAATGGGGTCGATTACATTTTCGATGACTGATTATTGTGGTGAGGTTTAACAGAGTTAGTCTGTTACATTTGTCAGAGCTGTAAAATGAGAAATTTACAAATTAGACATTAAGGACCGTGGGCACAAATTCATTTAGGGAATATGATCTGGATAATTCTAGATGAATACTTCAGAAAAAATAAATTCATAAACGGGGACATTTAGTTGATGTTTATGTTAATATTAAGGGATATATATGAAATGAGAATATATAATTCAAAAATGTGTATATTATTGATTGTTTATAGATTTTATTGAATTGATATTTTTATAATTATAGATTTGTAAGCAAGCAGGGACATTAATTGGCATAACAAAGGGCACGTTATCAAGCAGTTATAAAAAGTGCTGACAGACGTTTTGAAATAATATATAGAAACAAACTAGAAAATGTGTGCATGGGACACGGATCGACCGCTTTACGCTGTCAGTCACAAAACAAAAGACTTGATTGGAAACTTGATTGAAAAACATATTTTTTAATAAAGGGATGGATGGATGGATTTCCAGTTGTACACGTAAATGTAAACATTATTATTTTGATAATTACGTTCTATTTTGAAAATTTAGTATATTGTAAATTATTGAAAGATGTGTGTGTTCTGTGAAAGTTCCATTTCCTGCTCGTATTTTATACTTATTGTTCGTACAGACGGACACTAGTAATACTATGTGACTGGTCCACTTTATTTGCGAGGAATAAAACGTATATCCTAAACAAAAACATTACTGACAGATAAACAAGTTCGTTTTACTAATACCTTTACATAGAAAATGTGTAGCAATCTGTGACAAGCACATTTTTATTACTGTTATATTAACCATTGGGATAGTTTAGTTCACCGGATTATTCCATCAGGCAATTGTATTTGTAGATTTGTCTCTATGACATGATAATAGAAGTATTTTTCCGGGTATTTTTCGAACAGTTACTTTATCGCAAAACCTAGGGCGTGGATAATACGGGTAGTGGGTTTATTTGTAGTAGGGCTGATGGAATTCGTATACAAAACTTAAAACTAACTTTACGAAGTCATGACATTTTATAAATCAAATATGTTGATATGTCTGTTGATGCAGACATGACGAGCAATATTGTGTTTTGAGGTAAGAGTGGCAAAACGCCTTACATTTATACGGTTAGCACGAGTTGCTGAATTAATTAAGGAATAAGCATTTATAATGTCATTACCAAGTTCAGTTGGTTGGTTAAAATAAGAGGACCGAACATAATGAATAAATGAATAAATGGTGTTTTACGGCACGTCGACACATACATAGGTCATATTGTGGGCTAAATCCGATGAAATATGAGTAAATGAAATAATAATAAACGAATAAATATATAAAGTTGAACTGTTTATAAATGAGAGATGATATGGTAAAAGTAGTAACTATATAAATGTAGACCAACAAATGCCCGTCAACGGGCGTGTAAACAATAAAATATAAATATGAACATATTATATGACGTGATATAATCTGATTTCTTCTAAGAAATCAAACACAAGACTAAAATCAACGTTATAAAATAACTCTTTCTTACTATGTACGTGGTAGTGCATTCGTCTGATAGGATCATTCTAACAATGATATGTTTGACGGACAACGGTATAACAGGGTATTCATTCTGGTAATTGCTCACCTTGTTCTAAATATGACTGAGTATAAAGTGTATGCCCTATTCTGCACCGGGCTAGAACAATTTCTTCTAGAAGAATGAGTCTAGTAGAAGGACGCCATTCTCCAAGTATTAAACTGTGTAATAGCATGACGTTTAAAACTCACTGACAAATACCAAGCGGTTTTCCAAGTGTTACGAATATATGTGTTAATACAACTTTTAAAATAAGTATAAGGTAATTTTCGATTATAAATATGAAGATCTAATGCTGCCTTAGCAGAGCACTATCCGCTCTATCATTACCTCGTATTCCTACATGGCCTGGAAGCCAGCAGAAAACAATAACAGTATCATGTATAAGAGATTGTAATTTTCTAAAATTTGAAGCACAACTAGGTAGTATGATGTTTCATACTACCTAGCGTTTGAAGAGATGAAAGATAATCCGAAAAGATTACAAAACGGTCATCATCAGATTCCTGAATATAGTTTAAGGCAAGTTCAAGTGCCTTCAGTTCAGCTGAAAAGATAGAGGCCTTGCTAGGCAGGCGGCTGTTTATGCTGTGCTTATGTATGACAGTGGCTGCAGCTACCTTATCTCCATCTTTAGAACCTTCTGTATAAATATGTTGGTAATTGCTATATTTCAATTTAATTTCTTTAAATTTCCTTTGAAAGATTGTAGAATCTGTGCAGGATTTGTTATTATTACAAAAATCAAAAATAAATGTTGGTGTTTCCAAAGTTTTTGGAACTTTGTACTTGGCAATCACATTTAGGTCAATTTCAAGGTTTCTTAACTTTGGTTTAATACGAAGACCAAATGGCGGAATGGCCTTCGGTTTTCGATCGAAAAGAGGTTCACAGGATTAAAAATAGTATCTAAAGTTGGATTGAGTGGGTTGGATTGTAATTTAATGGCATATTGAAGGGCTAATTTGTCCCGCCTATGGAACAGAGATGGTTCATTAGCTTCGACATATAGACTTTCGGCTGGTGATGTACAAAAGGCACCTAAGGCGAGTCGTAGTCCCTGATTATGAATAGGATCGAGCATCTGCAAGTATGACTTGCGAGCCGATCCATATACTACAGAGCCGTAGTCCAGCTTGGATATGATGAGTGATCTATGAAGTCGCAAGAGGACTTTTCGATCTGCTCCCCAATTAGTGTTTGCAACAAATTTAAGCAAATTAAGAGCTTTAAGGCATTTGGCCTTCAATTATTTAAGATGTGGTATAAAAGTTTATTTACGGTCACAAATAAGACCAAGCAATTTTGTTTCATCCACTACTGCTACTAGTGAACCATCCAGTGTTAGATGATGTTTACGCAGTTGACAAAAGTGCATACAATTAGTTTTAGACAATTTAAAACCATTTTCATCAGACCAGGTCTGAAGTTTATTGAGACATTGTTGTAATTGTCTCTCGATAGTGTTCATGTTTTGTGCACGATAACATATAACAAAGTCGTCAACATACAGAGAACAATCCACGCCAGGATTGATGCATTTAACTATACTGTTAATTTTTATATTAAAAAGTGTGATAGATACACAGGCACACCCATCTCCTGTTCATGAATGTCAGAGAGGGTTTAACCCATTCGGACACGATACTGACTGTCATCTAAGAAATTTGCTATACAAATTGGTAATCGAACTCTAAGATCAAGGTCATAAAGATCACTCATAATACCATACTTCCACGCAGTGTCATATGCCTTCGCTAAGTAAAAAAACACAGCGACTAGATGTTCTTTCTTTATGAAAGCTTCCCGAATAAATGATTCAAATTGAATAAGATTGTCTGTTGTGCTTAGCTGGCGCCGAAATTCACTTTGACACTTTGTTATCAGTTTGTTGGATTCTAAGTACCAAAATAGTCTCTCATTAATCATTCTTTCCATGTTTTACATATACAACTCGCTAATGCAATAGGGCGATAATTTATTGGGTCCGTATGATCCTTACCAGGTTTGGAGACTGGAATAACGATTGCTTCGTGCAAAGAATCTGGGATGTTTCCAGACACACACACCTTATTAAATATGCCAAGAAGGGTAGAGAGGCAAGTTTTAGGTAAATGTTTCAATAATTGATAATGGATAATATCAGGACCAGCTGGTGTATCATGAGCTTTTTTTAGGGACTCTCGAAGTTCTTTGCGAGTGAAAAGTGTATTGTACTTCTCGACTTGAGGTTCAGTTTCTCCTGTTCTTTTAATTTCCTTTTATTTAGAATAGTTGGCTGACAGTTTTCAGAAGAAGAATTTTTGTGTGTGTCTGCCAACGTGTTTATAATATCTTTGACAGATGTAACCTCTTCACTATCAGTTTTAAGATGATTTACGTAACTAAAATTGCCTTTACCGCTTATTTTCCGGACCATGTCTCACGTCTTCTTAAGGGATGAGCGAGAATTTAGCCTAAAGACATAAGATCTCTAGGATTTCCTCTTGCTATCCTTAATAGTACGACGTGCCTTCGCTCGATATATTTTAAAATTGTCTAAATTATCTTGAATTGGCCGCAAGGTAAAAGCATTTAATGCATCTTTACGATCTTTTGACTGCCTTTTTGCAGTCATCGTCGTACCTTGGTTAATCTGGGCGTTTTCGCTTTGCCGAGGTTTTTATAAAAGGCAGTTGCGTCTTCGACATCCTCCAAAACGGAAGGCTTTAACTGTTCCTCACAAAGAGATTAAAAAGTATCCCAATCAGCCTTTTTTTGCATATTTTATTTTTAGAATTTCTTTGTCTTTGGTGTCCTAACCCGCATTTGGTACACTTTTGCGGGTTAGGACAATCTGACGTATTATACTTGTATGCAGGCTCACCACACTTGCCACAAAGTTCTTCCCTTGTACACCTCGTCATGTGGTGACCAAAGGCAATGCAGCTGATTTGGTATGTACACATCAATATGTAGTTGTAGATACGCCGTCTTTATTGTTTTAGGTAACATCGGAGTTGACAAAGTGAGGACAATATAGTTTGTATTAATAATTTTGTCGTTTGTCTTAATAGAAATTCTTCGAGCCACAATTACCAAATGTGGTGCAAGATCTTTTACAATTTTTTCTTCAGGTACTCCAGAGCCATCCGGGCACCTGATGACCCTTTTTGAAATATTCATAGAGGCGTTAGCATAGCATTTTGCGTTGGTATTGAGAATCTTTTTGATTTGAAGTATATCGTCTGAATGAGATTTTTTCTGTTTCGATAGGAATAGTTTTATTTCTGAGTTTTTTATTTGTTTAACATCGCCCGAAATATATTGGATAACAAAGGTGACATATCTGTAACTATTTTTTCTCCGCTTTCCAATTTGATAACGAGAAAATGATGATTGATTGTTTAGTTGTTCCTCAGTATCAGATTCATTTTCTGTTCTTTACATTTGCCATTGTAAGTAGTCTGTGCGTTTTAAGATGTCATGATGGGCGTAAAAATCATCTTCCACGCTTCTCATCTACCCCGGATTCCAACAAGGGAACATTTGCTGTGGATATCCAACAGTCAAAATGCAAATACGTAGAACGTATACATGTCCACATACATACACTTTGTGAACAGCTGTCAATGAAAACAGCTGTAGCCTTGATCTGTTTAGTATTAAACAAGAACTTTCTTACATGTGTTGTGACACCACCTTTTCTGATGATTTTTCTATCTTTCTAGCTATTTTTCTGTACGACAATTACACTGCTGCATTATCCATGCTTGATTTGAAGTTCCAGTATATCACTGACATGTGACATTTTAACATTGTGGCCTATAGGGAAAGTAACTGGTGGTTTCATACCTTGATACTGCGTATTGTAAACTTTGAACTGTAACCTCTGACATAAATATCAATCAATCAGCAACAACGGTATCTATCATATATATCAACGCTTCACATGTGTGAGAGTGTTAATGAGGCTGGTATATATCTTCCTAGTTAACACTTCATTTGACCTAAAACATAACGTGGCATTTCAGGTATAACGGACAGTGAAATGACCGGATCCGGATGCCCATTGCTTCGTTAATGACAGATCCATTTCTATCTCGGTACAGCATATTTCAGAAATATTTCTTATGTGATAACACTAGATTATTACATGAACTGTGTTTAGTAACTGACTTCCCTGTTGCATGAAGTGAAGAGGGTTGAGGGTAAAAACAATTTTCTTGTCATTTGATTGATTGCAGATAAAAATTGACATTAAATGAGAAAACGTATTCTCATCAACAGATAACACGATTAAACTTCACCAATAACAGAGCCCCACTTTATTTTTCTTTTATTTTTAATGCATTGCTATTTGTTAACCTAAAATTCAATTTGTAAGACCCCACTCCACATCCCCACCCATCAGTGATCTTTGAGCTATAAACATTGACTATCACTACACACGGAGCTGACAGGGAACACCTTCGTCATTGACTATCACTACACACGGAGCTGACAGGGAATACCTTCGTCATTGACATCTATACGTACTTATCTAAGGCAAGCTTCTTGCTCTCATTCAAAAAAGATTTGCTAAGAAAAATACTACATGTTTGGCCCGTAACAATATTGTAGCGTTTTTTACTAACAGCAGTTTAGACAATTACACTATATGGACTTGCCATGAAGTTTGTGAATCACTTATTGTTTTCTATTACTACTTTCTTCAGGTAAGGAACTACCGTTTATAGACAAATTGTTGGTATCCCTATGGGTACGAACTGTACACCTCTTGTCGCTGATTTGTTTTTATATTGCTTTGGAACAGATTTCATGATGAGTGTTTCACCAGATACACAGACATATGTTACTGAAGCCTTCAAAGACACCTCTTGGTATCTGGACGAAATAATGAACATTGACAACCCTTTCTTTTCTACTATGGTTAATAATATATATCCTAAGGAACTTCAACTTAACACAGCTAATATTTCTGATATTAACGCTTCTTTTCTCGATTTACATCTCTCTATTGAAAATGATGAAATAATTTGCAATATCTATGACAAGAAAAACGAATAAGTTGAGACACATAGAACCCATAAGAAGTTGCTCGGGGAATATCTAAATGGGGATAATTAACAATATCAAAATTAAAATCATCTCTCTTGTCATAGATCTTGCTAGTTATTTCACCATTTTCAATAGAAAGGTGTAAATCGGGAAAGGAATCGTCAGCATCAGAAATATCATTTCTGAAACAGCTAAGGATGACGCATTTGCACCTATGGTGCCATATGGCGTGGTATGTGTTAATTCAGATCTCTACAAAAGGTTAATGGTTTCATAGTCATAATGAAGTAAATCACATGAATGTTTACATTGTTTACATACATTGACTGGCTACAGACTCTGATAGTAAGATAAAAGGGTCCGTTCTTGATTTATAGCCATAAAACTACGTTCTAGGCGTTTCATTTTCCATGTCAGTTTTATTATTTATATATTGCATATGCAGATTATCTAGAATAAGCCTGTAAAACTATGCTCAATTAAGTTAAACTCTCGTTCTAACGAAATATGTAGCATCGGCCACATATACGGCTTTCGGCCATTTGACACGTGTCAGACATATCTAGGCATAATTAATTCGCTCATCAGTCGTAATAAATAAATAAATACATTAACAGACACTAGATTGATATAAGTCTCAGATAAGTCTTCAATATAAAATATATTCTATTTACCTTCTTTTTCTAACCTTAACATCATGAGAAAAGGATCTTTTAAGGCGGTGACGCTAGGGCTTATCATGTACTTTAAACTCTATATGGCTATACCTATACCACTTATTAGGTGAATCATATTGTGCGGTTCTCTGGCTTTTCAGTCAGACTGTTTATGACCACCGGGTGTTATGGGAGGACAGATGTATTGTCTTGTTATGAGTATATTCAAAAGTTGAAAAATACTCATAAATTAGCCATTCAAACCTATGAATACACTTTTATACATACAATAACACAATTTAATAGAAATGGGCCATTTCCCCCCAATTATAAGGTCCATTATCAAAAGAAAGAGGGAATACTTTTATAATAGGAAATACATTCGACTTCACCCCGGAGATTTACATGCACTTATTGGTGGTAAACCTTCAAGTAACATAGCTTCTCTAATCTTATCTTTCCAATGTAATTACTGACCGAGGTACTGCGTATAATCGAGTTCTCGTCGCTAGTGCGGTTTTCCTCTACTATAGAGTAAAGTAGTCTTTTATCATCTTCATTGCTTGATTACAAATACAAACGTTTCACGAAATCATCGCAAATTCTCTAGACTAATACTTGAGATATTGCATACTGTAAAATAGGTCTTGTATTTAAACATGATGTAACGTCCGAGTGGTGCCAAAAATAATGGCCTTTAAGATCGGTTAAATGCTGAAGGTCCTTGAATGTCCACAATGGAAACTCATGCATGTTTTGCCAATTCGAGGACATATAACCAATTGCACGCATTAAAAGAAACAGTAAATCCACTGTTAGTAGAAATAAAGCATGTGATATCACAAACACAAATGTGTTGTCAAAAAGGCTACCGCCTTGGAACGGTCAGTGACAAAAAGGCCGCTTGGGGCTTAAACCAAGTTCTGGAGTGCACCACATCTGTCATCCTCATAAAACGAAACAGTGTAAACAAGGAAATCTACACCAAGCTATATTCTTTAACAAACCAGACAGCATTAATAGGCAATATAAAGCATAGATATACTGATGTATATATGAATAAGCAAAGCCACAAAACTAGTACCCAATGACTTGGCAGAAGCCAGAGCACGAAGAAAATAAACAGTTAATGAATTATGAGCAGGTGTTTTTAAATCTTTAAGGTTTATGAAAAGAGGCAGAACTACTCTGAATTGGATCATTGATAAGAAAGAACTGTATGCAATTTTATAAATATAGGTTAATATTTTGCCAATTTATAAGCTAAGGTTTCAGAAAAAAAATTAAGAAAATGTGCATACCTATGCCGATATGAAAGTCAATTCTATCTTAGTGACATTAAATAATTGATAAAGAAGAACTGTATAAAGTTTAATTATCATGGGTGAATACTTTGCCAAGTTGTGGGACAAGGTTAGATTGCAGGTTAAAGTTTCATAAAATGGAACATAACTCTTCCGAATTGAAAGTCACAGTCATTGGACATGTGTAACGGCATTCTTTGGGAGTATGAGGAATATGTTTATGCAGTTTCATGACATTTATGGTCATTTATGATTTTGGTTAGCTTGCAGGTTAAAGTTTTCTTAAAAGAGGCATAATTCTGCAGAAATGAAATTCAGAGGTTTTGGATATATGTAAAGACATTCCTTGAGGTAAGATGTGGCTGTGTGTGCAGTATTATGACAATATGTCAAATACTTTCAGGTCAAGGTTAGGTGACATGTTAAAGTGTTACGGACGATGGATGGCGACGGACGACGACCAAGGACGACATACGTCGAACATTGTGATCCACAAGTGTCTGCAGGCGATACAAACACTTATAGTCGATTTTTCTCTACATTTATTTTCTCATTTGGTTTGCTTTAATCTTTGGAAAGAAAATATAATATAAATTTTTCCTGCTGGGTTCGGGTAATATTTGCAAAGCTTTAATGGAATATACGGCAAAACAAGTTAAAACAAAGAACACGGGAATAAAGTGGATGCAGGGGTATTAACTGCAAGTCGAGCTCCGAGTGGGATTCAAACCAGCAGCGGTGAGAGGCAAGAAGGTTTCAGACACAGCGTCTTTACCATCCCGGTCGTCTGTATTTCTTGAAACTGGCTGAAAACAAATGCGTAGTATGTAGGCTTTTTTTTCTAATTTTAATTTTCTATACTGGTTTTAAATGAATGACGCACGTTTACAGTCCCTCGAAACGCTCCCTCCTCTTCAATTCGCCTGTTTTGTTTGGAAGAGTGGACGAGGGTGTTGGATCATTCCCAATAGTTTATAAATTAAAGAAAAGACGAACGTGCATTAACCCTCACAATTTATTTTCTAAATAAAATTTCTTACCAGAACATATTTTAAAATCTTCGTCCGAATGATCGTAACAGTCGAACTTGTTGTCACAAAGTAGGTTAAACGTTACACATTGGCCGTTATCGCATCTCCATTCGTTGGTAGTGCATTCTACAGCCACTTTAAAATGAGAATGGCATTAAAATACAAAATTATTGAATATTAATTTTCATCGTTTGACATGCCATAATATACATATAAATTTTATAGAGGGTCTTACATGAGTGCCTGTTTAATATTGAATTTATTAAACGGGTTGGATTCATATACTTTGCCGAGAAGCATTAACATATTATCCAACGAGTTTAATGAATGTATTACTGAATATGCCTATATATAAGGTTGTCAGATGATGACGTCGTATGTTTGAATGGAGACGTTTATGTTGACTCCCCTCAGTACGACACCGTATATATAAGGTTGTCAGATGAAGACGTCGTATGTTTGAATGGAGACGTTTATGTTGACTCCTCTCAGTACGACACCGTATATATAAGGTTGTCAGATGATGACGTCGTATGTTTGAATGGAGACGTTTATGTTGACTCCCCTCAGTACGACACCGTATATATAAGGTTGTCAGATGATGACGTCGTATGTGTGAATGGAGACGTTTATGTTGACTCCCCTCAGTACGACACCGTATATATAAGGTTGTCAGATGATGACGTCGTATGTTTGAATGGAGACGTTTATGTTGACTCCCCTCAGTACGACACCGTATATATAAGGTTGTCAGATGATGACGTCGTATGTTTGAATGAAGACGTTTATGTTGACTCCGTTTTCCGTAATCCGGCATTTTGAACGGTTACGAAAATCGACAAGGCATTTCCGATTTACTCCGACCTTAACGAAAATGATAGAACAATGAGACCGAACAATGAGCACACACTTTACGTTTAATATGCCTTCTATAATTAGATACATCCTGGCCACGAAGCCGTTTGGAATGTCTATGTGAAGTTAACTTATTACTTAATTTACCGTTTGACATAACAACATTGAAATTAGTAGTCTGCACTCTGTAGACAACGTTTCATAATTATATAGTTATACAAGTATGCTGATTAATATTTCCGTGGTTCTCTTTCTTTTTCTAAATATGGAATATTCCTATATAAATTTAATAAGTGTTTCCAAGGATATTAAACATTTTCAGACCAAGTCAGTTAAAACTGAATTGTGTAACTTATTAGACAGGTCACACGTACCACAGTCAGTTTCATCGGACCTGTCTTGACAGTCGGGGTAGAAGTCGCACATCAAACCGATATTAATTTGTGTTCCATCATCACACGTAAACATTTGAATTCTGCTGATTTGATCTATAATGTTCAATTGCTTGCGATAAAATATAATGACGACCAAATTGCGACAATTTTTGGGTACAGTTTCAAAAGAATCTAGATACGTTACATAACAGGTACATATGTTTATTAAATAGTATAAAAAAAGGAAAACACTGAATTTAAACCTGATTTCTATCAAATGGAACACTTCAATCGTGATGAACTGGCTATATTACTAAAATGTGTACTATTAATATATATATATATATATATATATATATATATATATATATATATATATCAACATATAAGACGGTAGATGAAAACAATTATACATATAGAGCCCCATAATTTAATATCGCTCACATGTTGACAAAAGAGGAATAGTAGTTTTGATAAAAGAGGAATACCGCTCAACTTATTAAATGACAGTAACCGATAACTGACTGAATGACAGACTGTAATGACTGACTGACAGAATGACTGATTGACTGACTGACTGACTGACTGACTGACTGAATGAGTGAAGAGTGAGAGAGTGAGTGTGTGACTGAGTGAGCGAGTGAGTGAATGAGTGAGTGAGTGAATGAGAGAGTGAGTGAGTGAGTGAATGATGTGTGAGTGAAGAGTGAGTGAAGTAAGTTAGTGAGTGTGTTAGTGCGTGCGTGCGTTAGTGCGTGCGTGCGTGAGTGAGTGCGTGCGTGCGTGAATGATGAGAGAGTGATGCGTGTCACGCATCACTCTCTCATCACACACGCACGAACGCACGCACGCACGCACGCACGCACGCACTCACACACTCACTCACTTACTCACACTTCACTCACTCACTCACTCACCACTCACTCACTCACTCACTCACTCACTCACTCATTACTCACGGTGAGTAATGAGTGAGTGAGTGAGTGAGTGAGTGAGTGAGTGAGTGAGTGAGTGAGTGAGTGGTGAGTGAGTGAGTGAGTGAAGTGTGAGTAAGTGAGTGAGTGTGTGAGTGCGTGCGTGCGTGCGTGCGTGCGTGCGTGCGTTCGTGCGTGAGTGATGAGAGAGTGATGCGTGAGTGATGAGTGAGTGGGTGTATAAGTGAGTGAGTAAACGAGCGAGCGAGCTCGCGAGCGGGCGGGCGGGCGAGCGGAAGGGCGGGCGGGCGGAATTCGGCGGGCGGGCGGGCGGGCGGGCAGGCGGGCGGGCGGGCGGGCGGGCGGGCGAGCAAGGAGTGAATGAATGAATGAATGAATGAATGAATGAATGAATGAATACAGAGGAAAAATAAATAATGTGATGTTTCTTCTTATACGCATCACTCTCTCATCACTCACGCACGAACGCACGCACGCACGCACGCACTCACACACTCACTCACTTACTCACACTTCACTCACTCACTCACTCACCACTCACTCACTCACTCACTCACTCACTCACTCATTACTCACGGTGAGTAATGAGTGAGTGAGTGAGTGAGTGAGTGAGTGAGTGAGTGAGTGAGTGAGTGAGTGAGTGGTGAGTGAGTGAGTGAGTGAGTGAAGTGTGAGTAAGTGAGTGAGTGTGTGAGTGCGTGCGTGCGTGCGTGCGTGCGTGCGTGCGTGCGTGCGTGCGTGCGTTCGTGCGTGAGTGATGAGAGAGTGATGCGTGAGTGATGAGTGAGTGGGTGTATAAGTGAGTGAGTAAACGAGCGAGCGAGCTCGCGAGCGGGCGGGCGGGCGAGCGGAAGGGCGGGCGGGCGGAATTCGGCGGGCGGGCGGGCGGGCAGACGGGCGGGCGGGCGGGCGAGCAAGGAGTGAATGAATGAATGAATGAATGAATGAATGAATGAATGAATGAATGAATGAATGAATGAATGAATGAATGAATGAATGAATGAATGAATGAATGAATGAATGAATACAGAGGAAAAATAAATAATGTGATGTTTCTTCTTATACTTTTTATAGCTGACAGATTTGATAACTTTTGAAGTGTCTTAGAATCTACCTTCCGTTCCCAATAAGTCCAGTGAAAACTAACAGGTTTGAATATGAACAAAAAGAAACACAGCTTCCTTCTAACTTAAGCCTAAAAAACGTGTCCTCTGGTGGCACAGGATCGTGTCCCACTATGAGCCGTTGATCACGGAGATTGTATTCGCACTGAATACCATCAAATTAAAATTAGATTAAGCAATGCTAAGTATCACTGAACATATACAAAATAACACTCTGTTTAACTTACCACAATGTTGTTCATCGCTGTTGTCAAAACAGTCTTTTACCGTATCGCAAACATAAACAGTAAGTATTATGTCACCGCTATTACAAACAAAATACATATACTGGTCCTCCGGCATATTCCCTTCTGGTGTCTCTGGCAGTTTGACTAAATAATTTAAATATATTGTTATGTATATTGGTTTACTTTCTACCTTATACTATAGCATACGATTATTTCGGGATGCTAAACGTTTGGTAAAGCAACAAGAAAGATGTACATTGAATGCTCACTGTTGTTGATTGACATTGTTTGGATATTAATACGTGTTAACCGTGTAGCTTTTATTAGCGATGTGTGCAATTACAATTGAAATGCAAAGTACATGCATACACAACGTGTTTTTTACTTACATTTTATTTGTTTAAGGGTGATGTGAAGGAATTAGTAAATAGAAAAGAAAAGTTTTACACACAATAAGAATTGAATATCATCGGGAGTGTAAACTTTATTTTCTTTTGTCATGAAACTGAAAATAGTACTGAACTACATATTATCAAAACAACTCCTTCTTAGTATAAGATTGGTAGTGTCCAATTTCTCAACTTGAAATATATATGAATGAGTATAATAACGTGTATGCCATATTCTGCACCACCTTGCTAAAACAACTACTCAACTAGAAGAACGCCACTCATCGAGAAACGGTTTAAATGAAATAAAAACGAGTCTGCTACTTTATTCTCTTGTTGCTCCCAATGGATCATCCTTTTCAGTATTTATTAACATTCATGCCAGTGTTCGCTTAGTGCAGTGTGGCGGCTGTAACAATTCTCCCTCTGCTACGAATCATTTGGGATCATCGAGCCCAATATATGTGGCTGTGAAGTAGAATACCGCTTAAGCTTGTGCTAGTGTTGCATCTTACATTACTCATAAACAGACTCAATCAAATTTAGTCTGCCACTCTATTCTCTTGGTTGTGTTTGTTGCTACCAAAGGATCACCCTTATCAGCATTTATTAATTGAATGCAGTGTATTGTTAAAAGTCACGAACACATTTGGTAACATTTAAAATCAGTGTAAGGTACTGATAATTGGGATGTGTTATACTTATATTGCCTATTAGTGCTGCTGTGCTTTTTAGATAATATAGTCTGACAGTGATTTCTTTATGTGCACAGCTCTGTTTTATTGGGATGGCAATAGTGTACGAGTGAGGTTTGATATACCCTAGAACTTGATTTAAACGCATACGGCCATTTTGCCAATGACCGTTCCAAAGCAGTAGCCCTATTGTCAGCCTTTATGTGTTTGTGATATCACATGCCTTTCTTCAGAATAATATTGTACATATATTTTTCTATTTTAGCTTGTACATTGTTTGAGAGTGTTCTCTGAAAGTTACTTTTCCTGTTTGACTTTTCTTTATACCTAGTTTTGGTAACAGATGCATGTAAACCTAACACTGTCTTAGAACTATTAGTTCTACGTTAACCATACTAAATCAGAATTTGCCCCCGTGACCGTGATAGTAAAGACGCTGCGCCTAAATCTATCTCGCATCTTATTACGGGTTCGAATCCTACTGCTTTAACACAATTATGTACCACACGTGCTTACCGTTTGATTGAACTGGAAGTATTTTAACATAAATAGTAGTAATGCTACTTACTTCTTTTGATATCTGTGGTTGCAAAAACACAAATATATGCTTCGGATCGTACATCACATTCACTCACCGTCCACACCATTCGTTTATTAGGTATCATGAAGACGCACTTTCCCGAAATTGGTGGTATTATTGTTTCCCTGTTCAATAAAAAGAAAACATTATCATAAAACAAGCGTATTTCAATTTACAGTCCAAATATGTTTATATAACGTCTTTCTTTGCTTTTGTACATGTGTATAACTTTAAACAGCGATATAATTGATACATTTTTCACAAATTGATCTTTAAAAAAATGAAAATATGTTAAAATTGTTTTATTTATAAATTAAAAACGTAAATAATTATGCTTTTGTTAAGAACATCGTGTACAATGAATTATCGTCTACTATCACATCATTGTTTGGAGTTCAGATGTAACAAACAACTTATTCGTTTTTCTAGAGCTTGTACGCGATTTGAGGACTTTAATATAATTGTTGTATAACTAAAACGCTACTCCATCAGGGCTACTATTACCATAAACTTCGATAAACCTTTGCTATTGTTTATTATAGTAACCTGATCTTCTTTCAAAACATGAAAGTAATTGAAGAACTCTTCTGCGACAAGGACTCACAACCTGACTTCTATGGTGACGTGATTTACAAACTTCGTAAGATCATTGGTCATGAGCACATTAATACTACTTGTTAATAGGTTTATCAAAAGTGGTTATGACCCTATCATTTTTGCAACGTACTGCATGCTTGATGGTGGACCCATTTATAGTTCGCCACTATGCTTTACTTTTTAATTGTACGATGAGCGGACAGACCGTTGACCCTATGATGACGTCTACCTAAAACTCAAAAGGTCTACGACGTTTGATCTTTGTCTGCAATCTTGTTTTATTTATTCTCTTGTTGCTCAGGCTTCTGCCAAGTCACTGAGTACCTTCTTTGTGGCTTTCTAGGCTATTGATTTTTTTATTTATATATAGATGATCATCTTAGAGTCTAACGTATACTGAATATTAATGCTTCTTTGTATGTTAGAGAATAGTTCATAGCGGGAATTCTTTATTTGCATTGTCCCGTTTTATTAGAATGAACTATTTAATATTTTATTATTTGTGATACAGGCTACCGGCCAAAACACATAACATGTATACAATATATTTATCATAAATTTACACGTGGTTTGGTTGTTATGCATAAATGTACAATTAACTAACAATACTATCAATACAATACTATTACTGTTATATAACAGTACATACTAATCATGAATAAATTCACTTCGTTTAACGAAAGCATAGTAAAGAAACATAGCTATATGTTTTATAACACTTTTATTTTTACATGACATGACAATATTAAACTTGTGTTTGTTAGGAAACTCATAGTACTTTTTAGGAATATATAACGATCTTAAATCATGATAGAATGGGCATATCAATAGAAAGTGATATTCGTCTTCTATAACATTATTGCAATGAAAACACAAACGTCTCCCTCTAGGCATACCTACATGCCGTCCTCTCTCTATGAGCAGAGAGTGAGAGGATGTCCTAAAAGATACCATAGCTATTCTAAATTTCTTAATATTTAACACATTTAAATAATTTTCTACAACAAGTTCAGATTTAAAATACCTACACAAATGCAGCTTTGCATTACCCTCTACTTGTTCGCTCCACTTCTGTATATATTGGTCTCTGAGCCTTAACTCATATTGCTTTATAAAAACATTTTTATTGACAACACTCTGCCGTTCCCATATATATCCAAAGCCATTATAATACAAATTGTGCTTTAGTTTTGTTACCCAATTTTCATATCCATGACTATCTAAAAGAATCAACATTTCATAGCATTTTTTAACATATCTTGTGCAAGGCATTTTTATAAATTTAAACCAATACTTTATACATCTTTTGTTGGCTGCTATATACATGGGGTATCTACCACAATCACCCATTACTGCTGCATTGCATGCATTTATAGATGCATTCATAAAACGTTTACAAGCATACATATGAACCCTTTCAATACATTCCATTTGATCAAATCCCCACAGTTCTGATCCGTAAAGAAATACCGGACTAACTTTTGAGTCAAATAGTTTAAAATATCTACTGTAAGGTATCGGGGTTAGCTCACTTAATGAAGCTAGCATAGCAACTAATACACGTTTTGCCTTTATTGCCAGTGCGTTCGCCATCTGATACATAGATGATCGACATGTAAAAAACAATCCAACATAATTATAACCACTTACAGCTTCTATCTGTTTTCCATCATAAAACCACTTCTCTGCTCTTGCTAAATGTCCACCATTTTTAAAAACAACAATTTTAGTTTTATCAGTATTCACTTTCAGCTTCCATGTATTACAATACTGATATAATAAGTCAAGTTTCTTTTGTAGACCATTTACAGTATCTGCTATCAATGCCACATCATCAGCAAACAATAGTAATACTATTTCTACAACATCAGGTGTTAACTGCACTCCATGTAACCCGCTATTACACATTTCTTCACTCAATTCATTAATAAATAATGAAAATAAAATTGGACTGAGAACACAGCCCTGTCGTAAACCTCTTGGACAATCAAAATATTCAGTACATTTGTCATTGGCTTTCACACACACTTTAACGTTTGTATATATGCTTTGTATTGATTGCAACAGCTTTCCTTTAATTCCACCTTTTCTAAGGATTGTAAACAATTTACTTCTATTTACCCAATCCAAAGCTTTCATAAAATCTACAAATGCCACAAATAGCTTTCTACCCTTTTTACATAGATATTTAGAAATGATTGCTTGAAGTATAAATGCATTGTAAATTGTACAATATCCGGGGCGAAAACCAGCTTGTGATTCAGTTATTTTATCAAACACATTTGCATAAAACGTAACACGCCTTGCTAGTATACTAATATATATCTTACTAAATGTATCTATAAGTGCAATGCCTCTATAATTATCAGGACAATTAACTAATACCTTTTTATGAAGAGGTATTAAGATGGATTCTGCCCACATATCTGGGAATTCAAGATTTGCAAAGAGTCTATTAAAAAGTTTGGTCAAATATGGCAGTATAATGTCTATACTATATATGAATTGTTCTGCAATAAGTTCTCCAGATGAGGACTTGTTCTTCTTTAAACGTCTCACTGCAGTCAGTATCTCATCTGCCGTAATCTCTGAGTTCGAAATAAATTCGTCTATGTCATTTATATCCATGTTTTCATCATCCACATTGAGTTCAATATTCCCATCATCACCCTCATCGCCGTCGTCGAATTGGTTAAATAATGTTTTAAAATGGTTAAACCATGTCTCGTTTTGTATGTTTGGTTTACAATTTGATTTATTGGAACCACATGCTTTGATTTTACTCCAAAATGCTTTTTAATCATTAGCTGATGCAACTATTGAATTCAATACCGATTTATTGTAACACCATTTCTTATTACTGCAAACATTTTTGAAAACATTTTTTGCTCTGATATATGCATTTAAATATTCTTCCGATCTAGTAAACCGAAATTGCCTGAGACATCTATGTTTATTACGTTTAAGTTTACGACATTCATTATCGAACCACTTTCATGTTATTACTGGATTATTCTTCGTTCCTTTCAAGCACTTAAACTTAGAACATGCGTCATCAAAAACCTTTACAAAACCAGTTATAATACTATTGATGTTCATATCTTGGTTCACAATCATCCCATCAATATCGTCAAGTTTACCGCTAAGCACGTTATCACGCAAAATGCTTCTAAATTCCTCAGCATTTCCTCTCTTAATTACGTACTTATATCCAGCTTCACTACTGACATGATCATTAACAACATGCGTAGGTAATCGAGCATTTACGCGTAAGCACAATATTATTGGAAGATGTTTACACTCTGATTTTACGTCCACTTTAAAGTCAACTTTACAATCAATAAGGTTTTTGGAAATAAGGTAGTAATCTATAACACTACAACCCGTTTGACTTATATACGTGTACTCCCCAATCCCTCCGTCATTACCAAACCGTCCGTTTACGATATACAAACAATAGGTTTTACAAAGTTCAAGTAGCTCTCTTCCAAATGTGTTAGTTTTATCTTCACATGATGCTCTTTTTATACCAATATCTCCATTTAGTATATCTTCATATTCATTTAGTTCAGGAATACCTAGGTCAATGGAGGTAAAATCATCAAGTATTGCTGTTCTTGCATTGAAATCACCAGCAAGCAGAATTTTACAATCTGCATAAATAGTCTGCATGTCAACTATTTCATTTTCTGTAATTTGCATTCCTGCTGCTAATCCTCTATAAAATGGAAAATTTTCTGGTGGAATGTAGACACAAATGAGTATAAGGTCTGAAAACGAATTAAGAATACTCTTGTCAAATTTCAGTAATATCCCAAACTCGAAATTATTAGATATTTGTTATACATACTGTTCAAATACATTCCGAATAAACACCATGACTCCACCCATATTTCTGCCACCACGTACAGACAATTTAGCGGGACAGATAATACATATATGCTTTGAGGTAAGTGTGAGGTTCGGAGCACCATAGAACCGGGTTTAAACCCCGTGGCATTTCGCCAATGACCGTTCCAATGCGCTAGCCCTATTGTCAATCCTTTTAGTATTTGTGACGTCATATGCCTTTATTCCTTATTAACACTGCTATTCATGTTTGTATTTTGCGCGGTTTTTGATTTACTGAATTTCCTGTTCGACTTTTATACTTACTTTGTTTTGGAAAAAGAATTGTCGAATTATGTGATTAATAAAATTGTTGCACATTTAGTAAATCGAACGTCTATTTAAATAAAAGCGATTTAGTTAAATCGTTAGGAAATATGTAACCGTAAGGGTATTATTTAGATCGTATGGATCTGTTTAAATCTTGAGGATATATTTAAATCGTAAGGATGTAAGATGACTTAAGGTAGAGGGAGTGTAATGCCAAAAAAATCAAATGTTGTTTTACTTGCTATATTCTTGATCCACAACTAACAAGAGACCAAAATATGAAGTTTAAGAAGATTTCAACCACAGGTTTGGAAAAAAAACCTAATTATGGTTATCTCCCCTTTGTGTCATAATTTCAGTGCGAAATGTCTGGGGGTATACTTACAAAACTTGCAATAAAAAAATCAATTTTCATAGTTTTTAATCAGGAATAGTGTTAATACACTCTTAAGTTATTACTTAATTGAGTTAAAGCTCCAAATCAGGAAAAGCAAGATACCAACAATTGAATATGAGCCTGTCAGTTGCAATGTCAATAACAAATAATCGTGATTTTTTTCGATTTTGTAAAAGTACAACTATGAAAAATTGAAAAAAAATCCCAAAAACATAATTAGTAAATCAAAATGAACAATACAATAATTGTCTATATAGTGTATCAAACAGAATAGCCAAATTAAAACAACATTCACCATCAATAAGTTGACATAAAGTATTTTGTTTGAAACAACCACATAATCCGATTTATGTAATTTTTTGTGTAAAACAGATCAAGAGCCGACACTAGATTCAAAGTGCTTGGCCAACTTTGGAATAACTTCCTCAAGGACTTTTTTAGAATTTGTTATTCTAGGTAACCCATCACTGTTTGCTGCTGTGAAAGAATCATGAAGTCCATCTTCCCCTGACCGCTTGAAGATCACCTTCAAATGGTTCAAGTTTAACCCTGATCCAGCAATATTTTCTGCAGTTGGGCGCTTCATTATACCATGGATTATCAAGGTGTCTAAAGATCTAATGTTGGAAGACTTTGCAGTATTAAACTGTAATGAATGTTTCATTGCAACAGGGGAAAAACTAAAAGGTAAACGCTCTGACTCATCACAAAGTGCAAGAAGTTTTCCAAGGGCCTCGACATCAGCTTCAGCATTGTGAGCATCATACGAAATGCCAAGATGCTGTTTGACTAAGTCTTCCTGTTTGTGAGACTGATCTGGGAATTTCTTCTTAAACAATGGCAGACTGTCAATTAAACCAAATACACATTGTAAAAAGACTTCCATGGTTTTGTTTTTATCTATAGCGGTCATCAATACAGGAAAGTCAAACCTGCGGCCATTATGCGCAACAAGAATAACGTTAGAGAACTTCTGCAACCAATTATATAATTTGACAATTGCACTATCTATCGTTTCACAGACCACAGGTTGTCCATTCACAGACATGTCACCGTCATTGTTCACATATATCCCAGTAACTCTTTGTGCCTCAGCAGCAATTGGTACACAAGGCTTTGTGTAAACTGAAAATTTACTCCCTGTCTTCATCTCTGCTGCCGCGATTTGGGTGATGTGTGGCATCACAGAATAACGAACTGAAAAGAAAGATTATTATGTTGCACAATTTTGATAATAAATGTCAATTATACAAATGTATTATTAATTTCCCTGATAAAAGATATATCCGAGCCCCAGTAGCTCAGTTGGTAGCGACGATGGCTGTCAATCCAGGGTTTGTGTGTTCGAACCCAATCTCGGCCAACATTCTTTCCTACATTTGACAAAAGTCACTGTGACAAGCGTCATTTGTCTTTCACCAATGGGCTTACAGTCTATGTGGAAAAGGAGTCAGTTGCTTGGAAAGTATGTTATGTGGAGTACTGGTGTGAGCAAACCAGGAAACATATGAGTAGGTCAACTGGCCGCCGGGATATGACTGAAAAATTGTTGAAAACTGCGTTAAACCCCAATAAATCAATCAAACCATAATAATGATCTCTCCTTCTTCAGCCCTTTTCCCATTTATAAAATATTATAGATATTCTATAAAAAACATGCATTTTTTTATACTCATCAGTAAACACAGAAGTTTTCAAGCTAGACTGTCAATCCCAAACTTGCTGGTTATAATATCATAAGACTGGGTGAGTATCAATGGCGCATGACATTCCACTTTGTGTTCTACATGGGAACTTTCTGTCCAGACGTGTTCGGCTGGAGGAGCTGTTGGATACACAACGAATACTGCTAGTTGACTTCTTATAGGGGACTGGTTTTGGCCGGAAAGTATTTGCTGGTGTCCTTTGAAATATATAACAAAACATAACATATAACTATTTTTCTATGGAATTTGCTTGCTATAAATATAGTCAGTACAGCTTCATACATGTATGAACTATTTCTGGTCTGTAATGATAATATT
Organism: Cyrtodaria siliqua; assembly: GCA_037043455.1. NCBI lineage: Eukaryota > Metazoa > Mollusca > Bivalvia > Adapedonta > Hiatellidae > Cyrtodaria > Cyrtodaria siliqua. Next base: position 239,903 of record JAWPHD010001838.1, on the reverse strand, counting down.
TAGAAACTTCTTAGACTGAGATGATAACTGTGACCTAGTTTTTTTTACTGTACATGACCCATATTCAAACTTGGCCTACATATCACCAAGAAAAACATTCTGATAGTTACATCATGATCAAGTTAAAAATGTGGAGTGCTTACAAGATTTTCCTTCAATTTGACCTTTGATCCAAGGCTTTGACCTCATATAACCCAGTTTCAACTTGTCAAAGATTTGCCTGTAGAGTGTGAACAAGGCAATTGTTGACGAGGCACGACTGACCGACACTTGACGAAATGTGATCACAATAGCTAAAAATGATAAAAGGTTTTTACCTTGGGCTGGCATCTGCAGCAGATGTGGGAGTGTGAATACTGTTGTCATTCATGGCTGAAGCACCAACGTCAACCTCTTCATCATCATCAGAGTCAACATATGTCCATGCAGAATCATCATCAACACCAGGACGGTCTTCCAGTCGTAGTCTTTGAAATAAAACAGAAGATAAATGTTCATTGTGTTTTACACTTCTATTTATTTATTGGGGTTTTACGCCATTTTCAACATTATTTCAGTTATATCACGGCAACAGTTCACTAATTCATGATCCCTAGGTAAACAAACCAGTACTCTAAGGCTATAAAATAAAATATGCCTTGCCCAAGGACACTCCAACATGACCGACGTTTCCGAACTTTCGCGACTGGAGATCAAACCTGGGACTTCCGGTTTCAAATCCCCGAAACTAACCACTCGACCACAGCGGATTCCTTTTACACTATTTAGTGTAGGAACACACTACATAAATTTATATTGGTGAAAGTCCTGACACATTTGGGTCTTTCATCTGCCTGTTCAGATTGCATCAATGCCTATCAACAATAGCAAGTTTTAGAAACACATATATTGCCATTGGTTACAGGCCTTTTTGTTAAATAACTTCTCATGAATATGAATATATTTCAATATTAATATACCTTAGAGAGGGAGATTCATCTGGAAGTGGGCACACTCCAAGCTCATTCACCAGTGAACCTTCCATGGACTGCTTGGCTTTTGTTGATTCTTGTGTAGCGATATCCCTGTAACAGATTATAAAATAGTTTAGGAAGAAATAGATTTCAAATAAGAAATATAAGTTTTTGATATTTTTTTTGATATTTTTATAGACATATTTTGCATGGTCAGTGAACTGCACCGGACATCAATTGTGAATTCACGTCCTGCTTGTGAGCTAGCTTTTCTAGTGATGTGGTTATGTTTATGTCAGTAGTGGGAGTTAACCAAATTAAAAATCACCTATGATAAACATATACAAACACATCCAGTACGAGGTTTAATCATTTAACCCTCTCCCACATACAGCAGACTTTGAAAACATAGAGGAATAAATATGGAAAATCTCTGAAATTAAAAGTACAATAATTGTTTAGAGCTGAAAACATGGTGACTAAAGGAGGAATTGCTCGTTTTGAGCAATTTCTTCTTTTGTCGCCATGTTTTCAAAAAGCCGTCTGCTGCAGATGCGTCAGAAAGTGTATATATGAGGGAAAGGGTTGATGAATTCAAACATACTCCATTTCCATCTGGTAAGCATCACACGCAGCTTGTCGGGTAGAATCAATAGCTACTTCTTCAATGGCTTCTCCTGCTCGCTCTTCCATCATCTTCAGATTCCGGTTGCATATTGGCTTCAGATTAAGTGTCGTCAGGAAGTTGTTAACTCGGACAGGACCACCCACGTTATCAATCATTGCTGAAAATAAACAAGTAATTACGTTAATACCCTGAAACATGTTTATTATAAAGTAAATTATAATAATAGTCCAAGATGGTAACTCTGCAGTCTTTCTTACATTTGATAAAAGTAAATGCAACAAGCATCATTCACAAATAGGCAAACATTTTATGTGGAAAAGCAGCCAGTTGCTTGGAATGAATGTTGAATGTGTGGAGTACTGGTATGAGAAATCCAGGAAATACATGGGTAGGTGAACTGGCAGCAGTGATATAACGGAAAATTGTTAGAAACGTCATTAAACCACAATCAAGTGACCAATTGTGAAGCATCATAATGACAAAGAAGAATTAACTAAAAAACAAACAATTTCCCCTTTTGCCACAATGTTTTCAACCTTTTTTAGATAGTATACCTCCACATTCAGAGATTTTCCAGATTTTGAGTAAATGTTTTCAAAATCGTCTGCTGTAGATTTGATGAATGACTCACTGAGGTTATATACAAACAATATATATTTAAACTATGCTAGAACAAATAAATTATACATACATGTACCGAGTTTTGTGTTTACGACAAAGCAAGGCATGCCGTGTTTCTTGATATGGTGCATTTTTCCGTAAGCAACTCTGTTGATGAACTGACAATCCGGATTTTGACACACTATATATAAATAACCGCTAAGTCCCTTTTGAAGCTCTCCAATGATGTTGTAATGTGTCAGTGGAACTGGGCCCAACTTACATGACTGACAGACTTTCAAGTTGTCCATCAGAACTCCTAGTTCAACAACACGTCGGCCTTCTCTCCACCCATCTTTGATCACTCCTTTCGGCAGTTTCAGATGGAAGTTTGCCGTACAATTGTCACGTTCACATGAATGTAAGTCACAGAGACTGGTGTCTGTATAGTTGTGATCGGTGATTAAACTTGTGTGCGTCGGGGCTGTCTTAATCACCTTACACTTCCGAAAAACACCGTGGTTATCGCGAAAGCCCATGTTGACAGTTGGAGGGAATTCCGACAATGACGTCACAGGAAGTTACATTTGTTGGTGTTTTCTTTTTTTTTATTTGTCGGGTATCATATTTTTTCTATTCAAATTTAACAATGGGCCTATTATCATAATATTTAATCAGCGAATGTATGAAACACAAAAATAAAAATTAATTTGCGGAAAAAAGATAACTTTTCCGATCGACAACGAACTAGTACGAACTGTTCCGAACTACCTCGAAGTTCGCCGACATTTTCCGACATTGGCCGATCTATGCAGAGGTCCATTACGCTCCCACTGCCTTAATTTAATAAACTTAAGTCAAATTATTTAAATTGTGTCTATTTATTTAAATCTGGTGGAGTCAGTGCTAGCATGTTTTGGATCTAAATATATCTTTTAACAACGGCGCCCCATACAAATAGACCCGTTACAGTTGGCGTTACCAGTTTAATATGAAATTAGTTGCACATAGAGACCTGTTATACGATACGAGTTCGTAATGACATCTGTTGGATTCTCAGAGATACCTGTACAGTTTGTTGTAGTACTGTGTCCATGCACATAGAGACCCGTTATTGTTCACTATACCAGTTTGTAGTGACATGTATTGCACTAAAACATCAATTAACTTCCCTATACTTACCAGTTCGTATAGGATAGTGGTGACCCGTCATTCCACATGTAATCAGCGTGTGTTAAATTCCCGGTTTTCACCATCAACCCTAAAACTAATTAGCAAAAATATAGCTGAACCAATTAGTATTAGCAAATTGACGTCTGGCTAGTCTCAATTTAAAAATTACTGCAGCCTCATTTATTTTAAAATTTAGCAGTGAAATAAAATTGTTATATTACACTGTGAAAAATAACGTTTTATTTTTACTGTCGGGGAACAACACTGTATTAAACCTGGAAATGTTCGGATCAAGAAAATGAACAGCTTTTGACAATGTGTCATGTTTCTTTAGGAAATGTTGTCCTTTAAATTGACACTATAATAATGATATCAGTTGTCTTGGTCATTGTTTTTCGAAGACAGTTTCTTTTCGAAAACAGAATATGAAGTTTAGAAGTTATGGCGAGTTATAAAAAGGCAACTTTTAATGAACCAATGACAACTCCACAATATGACTAAACTTTGAATATAAAGCATAACATAAACAGAACATTCGTTGATTTTCCTGAATATTTTTTTTCATCAAGAGTTTACTCCCTTCTCGGTGAAATAAAATCTGTGACTCACTCCAAAACCGATAAATATCCACTATATAATTAATCGAAGTGTAAACATTGCGCAAAAATTGAATGTGTTAATATGACTTGAAAGTAGGAAATGAATAATAATAACTGAAACGAAATGTCGGCGAAATCAATTCGAGATATGTGAATGAATTTTCTTTATATTTTACACTCGTTTAGAAGTTACATATGGTTTGATAATACTGAATAAGTTTTTTTCTATTTGAAAATACCAGTTCGTAACATCAAAACAATTTAGTTTTTATTAAATCTTGAGGAAAGCCTCTTTAAAAGTAAAATTTCATATTTGCGCCGATGCAAGAAAGAACATCAAAATAATATCGCAGAAACATTACAAGGCATGCATTGCAAAACAAACACATACTATTTCAATGAATGTTGTATGACATTGCACATGAGAAAAAATAGTAAACAAATGAAGGCTATGAAACGTACGTATCCATTGAATAAGTTAAATACTTCTTTATAAAGATAAACTGGTCTGTATTGAGAAGTACGAATCACTTTAATATGTTTGATCCTACTTTATATAAAGATTATCTGGTCTATAATGAGACGTACGTATCACTTTAATCAGTTAGATCCTACTTTATATAAAGATAAACTGGTCTGTATTGAGACGTACGTATCACTTTAATCAGTTTGATCCTACTTTATATAAAGACTACCTGGTCTGTAATGAGACGTACGTATCACTTTAATCAGCTAGATCCTACTTTATATAAAGATAACCTGGTCTGTAATGAGACGTACGTATCACTTGAATCAGTCAGATCTTACTTCGTTATAAACATTATTTGGTCTGCATTGAGACGTACGTATCACTTGCATCAGATAGATCCTACTTTATATAGGTATTACCTGGTCTGTATTGAGACGTACGTACGACTAGAATCAGTTTGATCCTGCTTGATATACAGATAATCTGGTCCGCATTGAGACGTACGTATCACTTGAATCAGTTTGATGATCCTACTTTATATAAAGATTATCTGGTCTGTATTGAGACGTACGTATCACTTGAATCAGTGAGATCCTACTTTATATAAGATTATCTGGTCTGTATTGAGACGTAAGTATCACGTGAATCAGTTTGATGATCCTACTTTATATGAAGATTACCTGGTCTGTATTGAGACGTACGTTTCACTTGAATCAGTTAGATCCTACTTTATATAAAGATTAAATGGTCTGTATTGAGACGTACGTACAACTAAAATCAGTTTGATCCTGCTTGATATACAGATAACCTGGCACGCAATGAGACGTACGTATCCCTTGAATCAGTTAGATCCTACTTTATATAAAGATTAACTGGTCTGTATTGAGACGTACTTATCACTAGAATCAGTTTGATCCTGCTAGATATACAGATAACCTGGTCTGTATTGAGACGTACGTACAACTAGAATCAGCTTGATCCTGCTTGATATACAGATAACCTGGTCCGCATTGAGACGTACGTATCACTCGAATCAGTTAGATCCTACTTTATATAAAGATTACCTGGCCTGTATCGTGGCGTAAATACCACTTGAATCAGTTTGATCCTACTTAATGAAACATACCTGGTCTGTATTGAGACCTTCGTTCAACTTGAATCAGTTTGATCCTACTGTATATAACGATTACCTGGTCTGTAGTATGTCCATGGTCTGCCATTCTCAGGGACTTGGTTTTGTGACCTTCTACTGTCAAGCTCAGAGTAAATCTCAAGGTAATAATTCAGTCTTTTTTGCGTAATTACGCTTCGAATTACTATTGAGTTCTCCTTTCTAGATTCACGGCATTTACTTAGAGACAGGAAAAAACACGACTCCCTGTAACAGTATTATATATATTATGAGGTAAGTTAATAAACTGTATTATTAAATGTATGAATGAAACTGTACATGTATGCATGTGTTGTCCCTATATATCATCGGATTGTTAAATGTGTTTCAAATTGTATCAGTGTTTTCAAACAGTATATATAAATTCAGATCTTTGGATTTTACATTATTACCGACAGGGCAAAACACAGGAGATTGGCATTTATTTGAATAAATACAGACCATAATAAAAATGCAAAGTAGAAGTCAGCAAGGGCCTTGTTGAAATATATTAATTAGTCAGTTTAGTCAGTCAGTCCGGACCATAACTCAGCAATGCATGATTGGATACAAATGTTATTGGTCATATAGGTTCATCGCATTGAGACGGAATGTCGTGTACAGCTCCCGCCATTTAGGTAAAAAGAAAGCTTGAAACTACATGTACTTTAATGGCTTCTCAGGGTCAATATAACTATTGATGTATAGATGTACATAATTTTACAGAAGATAATATTTTATGGCTTTTGGTTATTTAACAAATCATGTAAAATATGACGTGTCACAATTGTCATTTTTTTTTCAGTGGGTGGGGAAGGTGGTTACGTGGGGCGAGTGGTTAGTGTGAAAACACGTGCCCCTAACCGTTGTGGGTTCGAACCTTCATGGGAAAGAGCATCTTTATGTGAGGTAGCCATCTCGCTGGCTTGCGACACGCCGGTGGTTATACCCAGATTGCCCGGAAAGGCATTTGGGATCTTCCTCCGCCGAAGGAAGCTGGAAAGTAGCCAAATAACCTTAGCTGTTGGTGCGACTCCGATACAATCTAATTCAATTGTTTACTGATTACGTCTCATTCAAAGCATTTTTGTAGCGTTAATAGTTTTGCCGGGGCCTCTGAGTACGGACAAATTTAAGCAGTGAATGATAATAAGTTCTTAATCAGTATTTTAGGCCGTTGTCACTATATGTTCTAAGGCAATATGTTTTAGTATAGTATGTACGTGTAGTATGTTAATACGTTCTCAGTATATGTACGGTTATGTCAGTATATGTTAGTTATCTAGAAGACAAAATATGTATTTAGTTCATAGTCGCACTGTGTGTTCCGTTAGGCCGTTCTCCTTATATGTGTCTAGCTAGTAAGTGTTTAGTCACATTACTTTATGATTAGAGTGTGTTAAGGTCATAGTCGGTTAATGTTGGTAAACGAGTATGATAATGGACCTTTGGAAACGGCCGAACACGACACATACAAAATATTGCAGTCTCGGATTGATTGAGACTGTTCATGAACGGTAGTGAAATATGCTAGCTACCGCTCACGTCCTCTAGCCCCGGGTTGAGCAAAACTCAATAATCATAAAATCAATAGTACATAATTTTAACCATCCCGAAGATGGCATGCAAATGGCGGTGGACATAGAGATTTTCCTCCCCCATGTCCAGCCGCGTATGGTCACAGTATCTATCAAAATATAGTTGGAAGCTGGTTTAAAAAAGACCATTTAGTGTAGTTGGTTAAGTTAATGTATATTTGTGACTGTTCAGTACTTCTTAATAATTATAATGTACAATTATTCTGAGTGTATGTGCTAAGAAACGTTTTTTAACATAGTTACTTGCTGAGTCTTCCAGAAGGAAATCGATCTGATCTTTGCCTACACAAATCCATGATTTCAGTGTCTGAAAAATATATAATTAAACTAAGTCAGATTGTGACGCTAAATCGATGTACATCAAACACTCAATTCATTTTTAAATCAGCCATCATTATATAATTATAATAGCCTATAGTTATTGTTATCCAGGAGATACTAGAATTGCTTAAAAATGTGTAATATATATGTTGTTAATTATATACACACCTCACTCACACAATCACTCGATAAAAAATCACCGAAGGTTGCTGAACGGAACGTTCCATATATGTAATCAAGCCAAACAATCAATGCACTGGTTATTTATTTTCAATGTAAACATAACGTCTATCCTAATCGATCTGCAGTTACCTTGATAACACTTCTCTCCAAATAGTATTTCACTATTAAAATTATTATTTTATTCACACGTGTTCTACAATTTACATGGATTTGTTCGATAAACATGCATATGTTTCCTTAGTCTTGATCATCTTCGATGTTTGCTTTATATTACAAACGTCTTGACTCTTTGTGCAGAAAAATAATTGAAACTGGAGCCACGTAATCATAATTAAATATTTTGAATTATAATTTCTTTTGAATTATAATTATTTTAGTATACTGGACCTTCCACATTTAATTTATCGATACACTGATGAAGTTTCCGTTCTTTGTTTATGTATTAATTTATTTAAAAGTGCATCGCATTTCTGTTGTTTTGTCTGGGTGTGCATGTGTCAGCGAATCAGAAACAAATCCATAATCTCGGTAAACACGCTCACCTATTTAAAGCAGCTTTAGAAGAAGGTTCTAGACGTTTGTCTTAAAATAATTACACAATGTATGTCATTTGGAACAAACTGTTATGTGTGTTTTTAAAAAAGTTTAATCTTTGAACTGTTTTAACAACATTGCGGATAACAATTTCTGAGAAAAAGAGATAGAGGGGGTCATACAACCGTAATTTTCAGGACAGGTCTTACATTTCTTGGATCGAATCTATTTTCTAAATTTAGAAACATCCGTATGCGCAATTTTTTTCCGACAACTAAAAACGTGTTTGCCAATTAGTAAGACAATTAAGCTAATTGAACTAATTTGGGTAAAAATATCGCAAACAGTTTTCCACTGGGACTTAATGATAATATTTACCAACAAGGACATATTTCAAAATAGCCTTTTATTGACATTTTGTCTATATTTTCTGTTCGAAAACATAAATCTAGGTCCCATGGTTGTAGACGTAATGGTAACATCAAGCAGAAGTCATGAATAACTGTATCAGTCGTTGATTTACACCAAAAGAATGAGTGCGAGTGTAAAACATCTAAATGTTGCTATGCTCCGGCCGGTAATGTCATTACTGGTAATTTTGGTATTACAGATAAACGTATTCGGCATTTATTTTCTAAAGGTCCTTAGTAAAGATTTCTTTCTGTAGTTGATTTTAATGCTTGTCAAATCGCCCAATCCATTGGGGATTGTGGTATAAAATGGTGCCGTATAAAACTTGCTGACCCAAACTCACTTTATACTTAGAAAAAGATCACTTGTAACATCATAGATACCCGTTTTAATTTCTCTATGGGCTAAACCCTCCCTACTTACCCCTAGATCTAGGTTTTCGTTTCGTAATTTAAAATCGGGAATCCAGGAATTTCATAACAAAGAAATATAAAAAGATCAGACAGGGAAAGTAGCATTCAAGAAAGAACAGTCAACCACAAAACAAAGAAACAAACACTCGAACAGACAAACAAAAGGACAAAAGTAATAATAAATGCAAACGACATCACAAACACAAAAGGGTTAGGTTGATTTAGTTCCTGCTTATAAAGCAGCTAATAATATATTTATTGTTTGATGGATATGAACTGTGCACCCCTTGTCGCAGATTTGTTTTTAGATTGCTATGAAAGAGATTTCATTTTGAGTCTACAATCAGATACCCAGGCAGATGTCAGTTGGGCCTTTAATGACACCTCACGGTATCTGGATGATATACTGAACATTGACAACCCCTTATTTTCTACTATGGTTAGTAATATCAATCATAAAGAACTTCAACTTAACAAATCATTCTGATACTAACGCTTATTTAGATGAGGATGCTACCTTCCTATTCTTACAAAATTTAAAGATAATTTCAGAACACTTCTGCGACAAGGACTATCACAACTTGACGTCTATGGTGGCTTGATTTACACACTTCGTAAGACAATTGGACATGATCACTTTCACATGATCAGTTCCCTTTAAAACCGTTTTATCAATAGTTTATGACCCTATCATTTCGCAACGCACTGCATGCTTGATGGTGGACCCATTTACAGTTCGCCACTTTGCTTTCCTCTTTAATTGTGCGATGACCGAACAGGCGGTGGACCTCTGATAACGTCTAGGGTTAGGGTTAGGGTTAGCCTATGATAACGTCTACCTAAAGCCCAAAAGGACGGTGACGTTCGATTTGTGTCTGCATCTTGTTGTGTGGTGCCCTAATTTGTTCATTCTCTTTTTGCTCTGGCTTCTGCCAAGTCATTGGGTACCTTCTTTGTGGCTTTCTAGGCTATTATTTGTTTATTTATATTTACAAGAACATCTTTGTTTTTTTACTTATATTGCCTATTAATGCTGCCTTGTTGCTTATGGAATAGTTCATGGCGGTGATTCCCTTATTTACACTGTCCAGTTTTACTGGGATGACAGTAGGGTAAGTGTGAGGTTTGCTGCACCCTAGAACCTGGTGTAATCCCCCTGCGGGCACGAAACGTTCCAAGGCGGAAACACTATTGCCAACCCTTTTTGTGTTTGTGACGTCATATGCCTTTATTCCTTATTACAATTGCCAATCATGTGTGTCTTTCTTTTTGCGTGTTTTTGGGTTTACTGTGTTCTGTGAAAGCTGCATTTCCTGTTCTACTTTAATATTACTTTTACATTTTGCATCTGTTTAAATGCTATCGGAAACAGGTTAGTGATGGACTAGATACAATCCCTGTACCTATAAGAGAAATGTTTTTCCTACATGTATAATTCAATGGCACAACGCTATATCTGTTTTCATATTGTAATATTTGTCACCATAAGAACCCACTATTTAATCACTGTGAACGTTATTTTGTGGAGTTTCATAAGTCGATGTTTTGCGCACAAAGGGGTAATGATTTGTCTGCTTAGGTTGATAGATGTAAATGGACAAATGTACTGATTTGGTAATGTTGGACAATATTGTCTAAAATATATATGATATTGTCTTTGTCTTCGACCCAATTACGCACTGCGCATGTAATTTAATGGCACAAGCTTATCATATAGCTTAACTGACCAGCATTTTTCTTCTGTACATTTTTGCAGAGTCGTGTGCCAGCAGTGGATACCAAACCCAATTGGAGTGTTGTTAAATGATATTTTACGTCATTTTAAGCACATGCTTTGCCATATATGACGGTTGAATTTTAGTGGTGAAGGCAGGCCATCCACTTTTTCCTGGGTAGAACCATGTGTGTATACTTCCCGAACCGAGCACTAAAATAATGCTTGTATGAATGTCAATAAATACTGAAAAGTGGATCACTTGGAAAACACAAACACAAACAATAGAGAAAAGTAGCTACCAGTGAGATCCGTACCCGCAGCGGAAAGAGGCCGAATTTTTCAAACTGACCAAACTCTCTTTTGTTACCAAACTCATATTACAATTCAAAACACAGATTTTAAATTCTAAACTTGACAAGTTGATGAAATAACTATTTTCTTTTAAATTTTACTGAACTACAATTTCCCATGCAAAAGTAATATTTGATTAAACAATATATTCTGAGTTTCTCGATTTACATATCTCCTTTGGAAATGGTGAAATAATTAGCAAAATCTATGACAAGATTAATGATTTTAATTTCGATAATGTTAATTATCCCCATCTAAATTATCCCCATTTAGATGGGGATATTCTACGAGCAACTTTTTATGAGGTCTTTGTTTTTTCAACTTATTATTTTTTCTAGAGCTTGTATTCGAGTTGAGAAGTAATATTCGTAATATTTTTATAACAAAAATGCCACCAGTGAGATCCGAAACCGCGGCGGAAAGAGGCCGAATGTTTCAAACTGACCAAACTCAATTGTGTTACCTAACGTCATATTACAATTCAAAACATATTTTAAATTCTAAACTCGGCAAGTTGATGAAATAATTATTTTTAAATTTTACTGAATTACAATTTTCTATGTAAAAGTAATATTTGATTAAACAATATATTCTAAGTTTTACATCACTATAATGGAAATGGTGAAATAATTAGCCAAATCTATAACAAGATTGCTGATTTTAATTTCGATAATGTTAATTCGTAATATTTGTATAACTAAAATGCTACTCCATCAGAACTACCGTTACCATAAACTTAGAAATTACTTTGTCGTAACCCCGATATTCTTTCAAACAATACAAATAATTTAATAACTATCTGTGATAAGCACTATCACAACTTGATTTCTATGGTGACGTGACTTTCAAACGTCATAAGATACTTGGTCATGATCACTTTTCATAGAATCTTTGCTAAACTTGTTAAAAAAGTTTATCAAATGAGGCTGTTCCTCTATAATTTTGCAACGCACTATATGCTTGATGGTGGGCCCATTACAGTTCGCCTCTATGCTTTCCTCTTTAATTGTGCAATAACCGGAAAGGCTGTGGACCCTATGATGACGCCTACCTAAATCCCAAAAGTACGGTTAGGTTTGATGTTTGTTTGAAATCGTACCCGTAATGGTTTATTCTCTTGTTGCTCTGGTTTCTGCCAAGTCATTGAGTATTTTCTTTGTGACTTTCTAGGCTATCGTTTTTTGTAGTGATATATACATGATAATCTTTGTGTATAACTTATATTGCCTATTAATGCTGCCATATTGGTCAGAAAATATATCGTGACAGGGATTTATTTATTTACACTGTCTCGTTTATTGAGCTGACAATAGGGTAAGTGTGAGGTTTGGTGCACCCTGGAACCTGGTTTAAACTCCCACTTACCTTTTTGCCAGTGACCGTTTCAAATGCGGTAACCCTATTGTCAACCATTTCGTGTTTGTGATGTCACATGCTTTATTTACATATACATTCATTTCTCATTCTTGTTTGTTTTTATTGAATATTTTCGGTTAACTATGTTCTGTAAAAGTTGTATTTCCTGTTCGACTTTTATACCTACTATCGGTTCAGGATTTTATGATAGACTTTTTTCTATAATTACATGTATCTCTCGTACAGTTCTACAGACTTTGTAGTACATTCACGGAAAATGGAAGATTTATTTTAATTACATGGTAGTATCCTAAATAACTAAATATATAACCCTCTTTAAAGTTAGTTATGACGCACACCTTACTACTCCTGTAACATATTTACAGAATTTAGTATGATTTTTTTTCTCTTAGGAATATGTTTTAATACTTTTATACTTATTTTAATGTATCTTTATGTACAATAAGTGATCTTGGCAAAAGTCAGAGCAACAAGAGAATAAGCCGTTCAGGCATGATATGATACGACTAAAGACAAACATGAAAAGTAATATAAAAGTAGCAAGAAGGAAAAGTAGCAGACTATACCTCCTTTTTTTGGTTTTGTCTGTTCATGAGAGGTACTATTAGATGCAACGTCTCTCACGCTTCCTAACACTGGTTTAAGCGATGTTATTTTTAAAGCAAGTAAAAGCAATGTAAAAGTAGAACAGGAAATGCAGCTTTCACCGAATAGAGTAAACCCAAACACACGAACAATGGCAAACAATGGCGTGTATATTTCTCAGTTAATTCGTTTTGCCAGAGCATGTAGCCTTGTTGAGGACTTCAACCTACGTAATCTAAACACTCCTCCAACATGGTTACCGTTACCATAAGTTACGTAAGACTGTTTCTAAGTTTTATTATCGTTACACTCATCTGCTCGGCAAATATAAAAGTAATCGTAAAAAACTTCTGCGGCAAAGTTTATCACAACCCGTCTTTTATGGAGACGTGAATTATAAATTTAAACTATTTTGTGTTTGTGACGTCATATGCCTTTATTCCTTACAAACATTGTCATTAATGTGTGTCTTTTTGCGTGTTTTGGGGTTTACCGAGTTCAGTGAAAGCTGTATTTCCTGTCCGACTTGTATAATTATTTTTAGGAAGATTATCGGTCGTGAGTTATTTATTAAAATTATTAGAAAATGTATAAACAGAGGTTACGACCGGGGTAATCTGCGACGCACTACGTGCTTAGTTATATACCCTTCTACAGTTTGCAACTATGCTTTTCTCTTTGATTGTGCAACGACAGCACGGGCGGTGGACTCTATGACACTGTCTTCCTAAATATTTTAAGACGGGAACCGTTTGATGAATGTCCTTCACTCCATTCACTCGTGTTGTTAACGGTTTTCCTCATCGAGTACATATGAGATTAGCTTCTTAGGTTTCACTTACTTATTTTTGATATATTTTATACATTTCTGTGTTTTTTCATATAACACCTATCTACGCTTTCTCATATGTAAGGTGTTAACTCGGCGAGGATTATTTTTATTTACACTGTCCAGTTGTTTAGGGATAATGACAGGTGATAGTAAGGTTTGGTTCACCCTTGAACCGGTTTAAACTCCCCGGTGGTCCATTTTCCGGTGACCGTTCCAAGGCGTTACCCCAGTTGTCAACCCTTATATAATGTGCTTGTTTAACTCAATCTGTTTGAGATGTACTTTTGAATTACCTTTGCTTTGTAATACTTGTTGGAGTGACTGTGTTCTGTGAATGCTACTCTTCCTGTTGGACTTATAACCTTTGCTTTGAAGTTCTTTAAGATAGATATTATTAACCATAGTAGAAAATAATGGGTTGTCAATGTTCAGTATTTCATTCAGGTACCGAGAGTTGTCATTAAAGGCTTCAACGAACCCTGTACATTAAATGATAATTTGATCCGATACACACACAGAATAAAAGACTATAACTATAAAACATACCACACCCTTCTTCGTCAAAACCATTCCGACAATTGCGACGTCCGTCACACATCACTCCGAAGTGTACACATTCTGTATTGTTGTTGTCGCAATGGAAACTTGAAATATCTTTGCAATCGATTGCTGAAAAATGATATTTCAAACTGGTTTCGTATAAGTTCCAAACTGGAGATAAAAATGTTCGTCTTTCCTTTGTTTTTTAGAAGTAATTTTATCTAGATAAATATATATTGTTTTGAATTCAAAATTGCCAACGCAACGAATTGAATATATTAAGTTAAATGCAACATGTCATTTACTTCAAATTTATGTCTGTCCTATGATCCAGTTGCTTCTTCAAAACAATACCTTTAACAGTGAAATATTGAAGCATGTATATCATTTATAGGGATAGAGATCTAGGGAACAATATCAATTCGCAAAATGCAAAAATAGGTCATGCAAATTTAGACCGTTAGCAGTATTGTAAATATCAGACAGACGCTACGGTATAGCATCTGATAAAACAGCGTTGTTAGGTGATCCGGATTAATTAGACCACTTTCTATTGGAAAGCAAATAGCATTATTTCGTCAAGTCATCTTGTAGCAACTTACTGCAGCTGAGTTCATCCGATTTATCGGCGCAGTCATCTTTACCATTACAAATCAAGCTCGATAGGATAGTTTCCCCACTCTGACATCTGAAGTAGGCTATACAATACAATAAAGACGTTAACATAAACCAACAGTACGAAACGACAGCAGACGAAAAGGGCAGATAAGTATGGGAAGAAATAAATATTGCCATTTATATTTTACTGAAAACTCTTAAAATGCAATTCATTTTGCAAACTGATTTTAAGCTCTGACCATCGATTAGTAGAGCTTAAATCGTGGCGTGTCTTCTGTCCGTAATCATTTAAACATGTTATTGTGACTACTATACCTCTGAAACTATTTGATGTACGAGTCGTAATCCCTGATTATGTATAAGAGGTCTATGAAGTCTCAAGAGAACTTTCCATCAGCTCCCCGATTAGTGTTTGCAAAGACTTTAAATACATTAAGACATTTTATTCGTGTTGCCTTCAAGTATGTGTGAAATGAAAGTTGATTTACGGTCATAAATAAGACCAATAAAAGTCGTTTAATCCACTGCTAGAATGGTAAAAAATACTGTGTCAGTTGAGGGTCTTTCATGATGTTTACAAAGAATAATGCATACATTTAGTTTTAGATTCAGACAGTGTAAACAAAATTTATCAGACTATGCCTGAAGTTTATTGAGACATTATTGTAATTCTCTTTCTGTAGTGTTCATGTTTGTGCACGATAGCTTATAACACAGTCGTCAATATATAGACAACAATCCACGCCAGGCTTAATGCATTAACTATGATGTTGATTTTTATAATTATTTAATATTGATGAAAGAGAAAATACTTCCCCGTGCTGCACACATCTCCTATTCAGTATCGGAAACGGTTGTAATCAATAGGACACGAAACTGTCTATTATCCAAGAAATTCGTTATAAACTTTGGTAATCGACCTCTAAGACCACGTTAAAAAGGCCGTTGATAATACCTTACTTCCACGCAGTATCATAAGCTTTTTATAAAAAAAGACTATGAAAAGGGACCTATAGGAAATTGTCATACACGATCAATATAAAAAATACTGCAGTCTCTGTTTTCTTCGGTTTAATTGGGGTTTCTTACTTAAATTTCTTGTAGGTGGTTCCACTACTCCTGCCTTTGAATGCTCTTAGTATTGTTAAATCACCATTATGATATGTTTTATTTTTATGCTATTTTTATTTAGTCTTTTGACTGTTACTTGTGATATGCAGGCTTTATAAACTCTCTGCTCCCAACTAAATTTCATTTTGTTTATTCCGCCCTTTAGGGCAAAGCATTTTGTTAGAAACTGGGACCATATGTCGCTGGCCATGGAGTGTAAAGCAAAAGTAAGTAAAAGTTCCATGGTCACCGACATATGCATGCCATCTTCGGAATAGTTCACATTTATATACTATTGAGTTTATAAATATTGAGTTTTGCTCTAGCCGGGCTAGAGGGAGTGAACGGTAGCAAGCATGTTTCACTACCGTTCATGAACAGTCTCCATCAAACCCAGACTGCAATATTTTTTATATTTATCGTGTTCGGCAGTTTCAAACGTTCCCTTTTAATACTATTTTTTATGGAGACTGTTCATGAGCGGTAGCGGTACATTCTTGCTACCGTTATCGCCCTCTAGCCATGGTTTGATTAGAACTCAATATTTAAAATATTTTGAGCCATGCCGAAGATGGTATGCATATGACGGTGAACATGGAACCTTAAATGTGGTATTTTCGTACCATTCCATGGCCAGCGGCGTATGGCCAATTTTCTAACAAAATGCTTTGCCCTAAACGAGAAATCAATGGGCGAAATAAACATAATGAAATTTAGTTGGGAGCAGAGGTTATGCAGCCTGCGTATCACAAGTAGCAGTCAACATACTAAATTAAAAAGCGGACAACATATCCTAAGGGTGATTAAACAATACATAGAGCATTTAAAGGCTTGAGTGTGGAACTTACCAAAAAAGAGTATAATAATGGACAACAAATCAACAACAAATACAGCGAAATATGTGTTCTTCATAAATAAATGATTCAAATCGAATGAGATTGTTAGTTGTGATACTTTGTTATCAGTTTGTTGGACAGCCTCTTATAAATATTCATTTCATGAATGATTACTTATACAACTCGATAAAACAATTGACGATACTATATTGTGTCCGTATGGTCCATTCCAGGTTTGGGGACTGGCATAACGATTGCTTCCAGACAAGAGTTGGGGAAGTTTCCAGGCACATACACTTTATAAAATATATTATTAATGTTTAAAAGGTAAAAGAAAATCACAATTGATAATGAATATCATCAGGACCAGCTGATGTATCAGGCATATGTTTAATGAAAATCAGATAGGGAGAATGGACAATTTATTGCATTTCTCTAAAGTTTTCCACATGAACTTGATTTTATAATTCTCCTTCTGCTTCTTATTTGAAGGAAATTTGATTGACAATTACCAGAAGAAGAATGAAGAATGAAAAATGAAAAAAAAATCTACTAAATTGCTAAACATAACCCATAGTATTGGTCCAATATAATCAACAGGTAATAATATGTAATAATGAGTTGTTTTGACCATTTCTAATACCATAATTATAATGATTGAAAAATGCAAGTTAGGTAGAAATAATCAAGTTTGCTGTTTGTCACTTTAAGATAGTTGTTATCATTTTACATTTGTCATTTTATTATCCATTAATAAGCTATGTATATGTATTAATACTTCATTGCATTCTGGACAAATTAGAATGTAATGCAACTCATCACCAATACCTCAACTCTTTATTTATTGACATTCACAATAACGTTTGTTTAGTGCTGTGTGGCGGCCGTAAAAAGAAGCCCGACTACAAATCAGTAGTGTTTTTACTTACTGGTCCTTTTGTGGCTTTAAAGTAGAATATCGCTTAAGCCGGTGCTAGGAGGCGTTACACTTGACATTACCGTTCATGAACAGACTCAATAAAACCGAGTCTGCTACCGTTAACTCTTGTTTTTGTTTGTTGCTTCGAAGGGATCATCTTTTCAGTATTTCTTAACACATTTTCTTTCATTAACGGCCTTCCTACCTAAACAGGAAAGTGGTGATTCCTAGTTATATAAAACATAGATTCGAAATTATTCAAAATAAGCCACTGCATTGTGTTGTTAATCCAAGTGTGGCAGAACATTTTATAGCAAGTTGATACGTTTTAGCAAAGAGCTTAAATGTATGAATATTATATACTGAAAAAAATAGGTTTAGAAAGCCCTTATGCATACCTAGCTTATAATTGCAAGTTGAGACGTTTTAGCAAGGAACGACCTGTTTATCGAACGTAGTGCATTTCAAGTCGAAACATAAATGACGTGAGAAGTACGCCAATCAACATTTGAAGCTAAACATATATTAAATGTTCTACCATTAACAGTTGATTTAATGGTGGGCTTGCAAGATAAATAATTCCAACAAATGTACCTCTTAGCATTGCACTTACTTATTGAGGGAAACACTCTGCGTCTAGATTGAATTAAACGATGTCTGAATGGAGACGTTACGTGATATTTTCTCAAAACTGGTGATGCAAGAGGAGTTAATAAAACTTTCGAGCCGTTATTAAAAATCCTGGTAAAGTTATTAGAAGGAAGATGGAATGAAGTTGCCGAATGAAGATTTAAAGGTGTAAGACTTTATTAACTTGGCTTACATTTGATCATAAAAACCGAAGAAGCTAATCTCTAAATCCACATTATTAGTTTGACTTTAAACCTGCGTGCATGTATTTAAACAATGGTCTATACAATTTTGGAGTTTGCAAACTATAACTAATTATAAGTTAATGCATTACTCGTAATTAGTAATGGGATTACATATGCGTATAAATTCACAACAAGGTAGCATAAAAGGTCACAAAGGTTTGGGTAGTATTAAGCCAGCGGGTACTCACGCTCAAACTTATGTTATCCCACGCTGTAAACAATCAACTGTGACAATGAACAAAAATGTAGAAGAAATGAGAGACCTTCCGAACAAGCTGTATGCCCAACTACTTCCTTGAACTTGACTGTCTGAAGATCATCGAACTTATTTATGTAGAAGTAGTTCGTATACGAAGGTGGTGTTACAATACTCTTCAGTTCATCTTCGTATACCTGTATTTTTAAAAAAGATAGAAACCATAGAATGTTCGCACTGTGACACACACTTAATCAAATGAACAAATTAAATAGTCAATAAATCGACAACTACGCAACATAAAGAGTAGCAAACAATTTGTTAGCGACTGAAAGCGGCCATTATGCAATGACCCGTACTGGTTAGCTGAAATCGATTGTATGTGTGCAGAACAAATCATGCTATTTCACTAGCTTTAGCGCCCAAACTGACAAGACAGAGTAATTAAAAGTAAATCCCATTAACACAGAAATCATGATACATGCACATGCAGCAGAACATGACGCAATGTTCATGTAATTGAAGCATTCCATGTGTATGCCTCAGATTTTACAGACAACATATTTACGTATATGACGTAAAAATAAAACAAAGGTGTTTTGTAAACAGGTTTGCACAAACATTTTACATTACTACTTTAAAGGCGGTCGTTACATCATGAACCTGTTAAGTATTTGACTAACTATACAAAGAAAAGTAAATACATGAAATAAACACAACAAAGACAAACAAGACCACCCTAATCGCTCATCTACGGATCTTCGCAAGCATACAAACTGTAAACCCCTCTGAGTGGGTCCAGTTTAGACCCCTGGTTCACCAAAAGTGTTTATGAGAGCTCTGTGACTTGCGGTTTCAAAGAAAACTATTTTTTAAAGTTTTACCTTATAATACAAGTCTATCGAAAAAATGTGACCACTGGAGCGGGACAGCATTAGAACCCAGGGACACCATTTGAACAAACGTGGTAGAGGACCATATGTTAATGGCAAACGTAGTAGAGGACCATATGTTAATGGCAAACGTGGTAGAGGACCATATGTTAATGGCAAACGTGGTAGAGGACCATATGTTAATGGTAAATGTGGTAGAGGACCATATGTTAATGGTAAATGTGGTAGAGGACCATATGTTAATGGTAAATGTGGTAGAGGACCATATGTTAATGGTAAATGCAAAATGTTAAACTTCTGGCTATTACTACTATATCTATGAACGCTGTCTCTTATTTAAGAGGTAAACATGGCGGGGATTTCATTTATTTACACTGTCCTGCTGTTTTATAGGGTAGATGATAGGCTGAGCGTTATGTTTGATGCACCTTTGAACCGGTTTAAACTCCAGAGTGGTCCTTTGGCCACTGACCGTTCCAAGGCGGAATCCCTGTTGTCAACCCACTGTTTGTTTGTGATTTACATGTTCTTTTTCATTATTTACATGCTTTAACTATGTCCTTGAGGTGGTTGTGTCCTTCTCTATGCTACAATCTCTGTTGGACTTCATTTTTCCCCTTTATGGCATGTAACCGCTGGGGCAGGTCAAATTTGACCCCAGTGACACCATTTGAACAAACTTCATACAGGATCATAAGCTGATGGTAAGTACAAAACATCAAAAACATCACCCATGTGTTTGGTCAAAATTGTCCTAGCGGTTAGGAGAAGTTTTTAAGCAATTGTTGACGGACTGATGGACGGACAAACGACGGACAAAAAGTGATTACAATATAAAACAGTAAGAAAAAGTTAACATGTCTTCCCACATTCACACTAGCATCTGTTTAGTGTTCTGGTACGGCCGTAAAAAGTGGTACGGCCGTAAAAAGTCGCTCCGACTCCAAATCAGTAGTGTGGCGTGATAGGTTACCTCTCTTGAGCAGACACAATAAAATTGAGTCTGTTACTTTTCTCTTTTGTTTGTGTTGTTGCTTCCAATAACGGATCTCCTTTTCAGTATGTATTTATATGCGTTTATATTTCGTTTACTGGGAACAGATTTGTGAATCGGATTAATATCTCTAAGAAGTAATATTATTGTCGAACAGGAAATGCAGCTTTCACAGAACAAAGTAATAAATACTGAAAAGGGTGATCATTTGGAAGCAACAAACACAACCAAGATAATACAGTAGCAGACTCGGTTTTATTGAGTCGGCTAATGAGATTAATGTAAGAAACAACGCCTCAAACGCCCTCTAGCAGCGGTTTAAGCGGTATTCTACTTCCAAACCACCTATATTGGGCTTTATGATCCCAACGTACCAGTAAAAAATAACACTACAAATTCGTAGCACGGGGATACATTTTACAGCCGCCACAGTGCACTAAACGAATACTAGTGTGAATGTTAATAAATATTGAAAAGGTTGATTCTTTGGAAGCAACAAGCACAACCAAGAGAAGAAAATTGCAGACTCGGCAATGCATTTTTTTAGAAACCGGTACCATATGCCGCTGGCCGTGGAATGGTATGAAAATACCGCACTGAAGGTTCCATGTTCACCGCCATATGTATACAATCTTCGGGATGGCTCAAAATGTGTGCAATGCATTTATTTTAGAAACCGGGACCATACGCCGCTGGCCATGGAATGGTATAAAAATACCGCATTGAAGATTCCGTGTTCACCGCCATATGCATACCATCTTCGGAATGGCTCAAAATGTGTGTACTATTGATATTTTTAATACTGAGTTCTGTTCATCTCGGGGCTAGAGGGCGTGAACGGCAGCAATCATTTTCACTACCGTTCATGAACAGTCTCAATCAAACCGAAACTGCAATGTAAACCGTCTCCCCGTGCTCGCAATCACAACTGTTATTCATTCCGATCTTTGGAGATCGCTGAGCCCGATATTTACATGTCGGTGATACTTTCTCAATTACTTTGTTTTAAACATACTTTAATTTTGAGTAGGTGTTTCCAATACTCCAGCCTATAAAGGCTTCCAATACTCCAGCCTTTAAAGGCTGTGAGTATTGTTTAATCACCCTCAGGAAATGTTGTCTGCTTTTTAATTTAGTTTCTGGACTGTTACTAGTGATACGCAGGCTTCATATCCTCTGCTCCAAAATAAGTTCCATTATATTTTTTTCGCCCATTGTTTTCCCGTTTAGGGCAATGCTTTTTTTAGAAACCGGAACCATACGCCGCTGGCCATGGAATGGTATAAAAACACCGCATTAAAGATTCCGTGTTCACCGTCATATGCATACCATCTTCGGAATGTGTACTATTGATATTTTTAATACTGAGTTTCCAAGGATCCTCTTTCATAGTCTTTGTTATTGAGTCTGTTCATGAGAAGTAATCTAAGAAGCTATACCTCTCATGCCCCCTAGCCCCCGGTGTAAGCGGTATTCAACCACAAAAGCACAAAACAGGCAAAAAGACAAACATGAATGGCAATGTTGATAAGGAATAGAGGCGTCACAAACACAACACATGTTGACAATAGGGCGTCCGACTTGGAACTGTCAGTGGCGAAAAATGCCACTGGGGATTTAAACAGGTTCTATGGTGCACCAAACTTCACGATTACCCTATTGTCATACCAAATAAAAGGACAGTGTAAATAAAGAAATCCTCGCCATGATCTATTCTGTAAGTTGCAATTTGAAAATGCATCCAGTTTGAATTATCCATGAAACGTTTTCTTCCATTTATTTAGTTGCCATTCTATCTGAAGTAGTTTGCCCCAACTCTCACCCAAAATTTAAATATTACTGTTATGTGGAAAAGAAAACTTCATCGTGTACGTAAGTTCATTAAAAAACTACTTAAACAACGCACATCCAGATGTAAAAATGCGTACAACACATAAGATAAAACATCTAATTAATGCTAAAACGCGTGACTTCCTGTTAACATGTGTTTGTCAAACACAGTCCAGAGGGTAGGCGTTTAATACATTTTCAAAATAGGAGATAACCTTCTTTTAAGTTTATTATTTTATCCTTTAAATAAATTAGGAGGCTGCATTACTCAATACACGGCAGTATATTTGAATGATAGGGACTTATTTAGATAAATACACTACTCACTTCTCCGCCGATTCCGATCGCTATAATTCTTATGCCTGCCTCCTTGGCAAGTTGTGCTTGCTCCATTGTTTCAATTGGCAGTGTCGACATCCCGTCAGTGAGGATAATGCAGATGTGAGGAACTTCAGAACGAGCGCCGAAGCCAGGTGTGAATAATTTTGTCCGCACGACCTGAATGGCATCATTCGTAAATGTGCCGCCCATTACTTGCTGTATTCCGTGAATCTTGGTCAAAATAAAAGTACTCTTTAGGTTTTACAATAGCTAGGAAATGAAATATAACACTACTGGAAACGAGTTCAGAATCGCTGTAATTGCATCTTAAAATCGGTTTACATTTCTTTCTATCATGTCAATGGAATTTCTAAAGCACCATTTTCTAAGATAAATACAATGATCTAAATTTACAGAAACATATAAGCATGGTAGAGTGCTGGGTTAGATGCTTTGAATAAAGGTGTATACAATTAATTTTTATTTTATTTCAAGGTCATTAAATAATTGTTATATTGATGTTTTAAAATCAGAACATTGTTGCAATATTTAACTTTAAATATACCATTATAATATACATATATATACTAGTATTTTCCGGTATATGTGTACTCTAGTATTTATTGTATATTAACATATGTCCATATTTACGTTAATTCGTCACGTATTTTCATTAGTATATACCCATAAAAAGCGTGTATATACAACTGTATCTTCTCCAATATGTTATGTGTTATCGTGCTTGTTAAATTAATATTATTTTTTTAATTCGTATTAATATTGATATTAAATGTATTAAAAGACACAACACTGGCGCTAGAAATAATAAAGGCGCGTTGTATAACCATATTATGATAAAGCTACTGGAAGTTACAATTTTCTACTCCAAGACAGAAGAGATACAACATGTTTGTAAGTTAAAGGACGCAACATAATCATAATCCGTGCACATATAACTTAAGAGAGACCGCCGTAATACGGTGTGTGGTTAATGACGATGATGTTCAGCTCCTTCAATACGACCCTTAATGCAATGGTTACAATCGCCACCGAAAGAGTACAATATCAATTACACATACGTTACGTTTGAGTTACAATTCAGTTACATTTTAGTTACAGTGGGTTACGTTGGATCCACTTGCTTAATCGTTTTGATTTCAGATGTTTCATTACAACACCAGTAACAACGGTTTATTTGTTGGTGTTGGTGGTTCACGTCATTTTCAGCACATTTTAGGAAATGTATAGCGATGGATTGTTTGTGATAGACTGAGGCAGACCACCCACTTATTGCTGGTTAGAACCAGTACTGTACACCTCCCGCCATCCTTAAAAATCGACACTTTCTCACTTATTAGTCAAGCTCCCAATAGGATTCGAATCCGCAGCGGCGACAGACGAGAAGTTTTATAACGCAACGTCGCTAACCCCTCGATCACGGAGATGCCTTAACAACGGTATAACTGACATATAAGAATTGAAAGTGTACGTCATAAATTATACTTATAACTACGGGTACAACTCAGTTACGCGTCAGTTACAGTGGGTTACGTTCTATCTATATGCTTAAACGACTTGTTTTAGTCGTTTACTAGTTCTAGTAACAACGGTTACACATGTTACATTTAAGAATTGTCAGAGTACATTATAAATTATACCTAAAATTAGGGCTAGTTTGGAGCTCTAGATGTATTAAAATCGCAAATCCGAAACCGTTGAAATACCGGATTACAGAAATCAGCGATTGGTGTCCAACGGAGAAACCCGAATAAACATATGACGTCAGCATACAAACATACGACGTCATCAAATAGGCAGCAAAAAGCAAATGTTGCTTAGGGGCGTTTTTTTTTGAGTTATACGATAAACAGAATCTAACATTCGTGCCTATTTCATATTAAATTTATTAATTAAATTAAACACGTTGGATAAAAATGCTATGATGCTCGGCACATCATATTCTTTCATCCAACGAGTTTAATGAATTCAATATTAAACAGGCACTCATGTAAGATCCTCTCTATATAATACAAAAAGAGTTTTAAAAGGGAACTTTAGAACACTATAAATAAAAAAGTACTAAAAAATGCAAACGACATCACAAACACAAAAGGCTAGGGAGCGTGAACGGTAGCAAGCATGTTTCACTAACGTTCACACTCCCTAGCCTTTTGTGTTTGTGATGTCGTTTGCATTTTTTATTACGTTTGCTTTCTCGTTTGTCTGTTTGCGTGTTTGTTTTTGTGTTTTGTGGTTGACTGTCGTCCTTGAATGCTGCTTTCCCTGTCCGACATGTGTATCATTCTTGAGAAGAACTCAATACTTAGAAAGTTAATAGTACGCACATTTGAACCATTCCGAAGATAGCATGCATATGGCGGTGAACATGGGACTTTTATACTTTTTACTTTACACTCCATGGCCAGCGGTGTATGGCCCCAGTTGCTAACAACATGTTTCTGGAGAAGGTACAACTTTTCTAGCTTGTAATAATGTCAGGGCTTTCTTTACTAACGCCCCCATTGATAAGTAAACTTTGTGGTCTTGTACTGATGTTTGCAGAACCTTATCTTTTCTTCTGGATAATATCTTTATAATATACGGTAAAACTATTTACCGCCAGGTTGTTGGTATTCCTATGGGTACTACCTGTGCGCCACTTGTTGCAGATTTGTTTTTGTACTGCTATGAAAGAGATTTTATGTTGAGTTTGTCACCTGCTAGCAGGGTGAAATTATTGATGCCTTTAATAATACTTCTCGGTATCTTGATGACATACTCAATATTGATAATCCTTCTTTGCTCATATGGTTACTAACATTTATCCAACAGAGCTCACGTTGAATAAAGCCAACAGTTCGGATACAATAGCAGCATTTCTCGATCTTCTCTCGATTTCAAATGACTGTATTCATACTAAAATCTATGATAAGAGAGATGATTTCAATTTTAACATCGTTAACTATCCACACCTGGATGGAGATGTACCTCGTGCTGCCTCAAACGGGGTGTATATCTCCCAGCTCATCCGATTTGCTAGAGCTCGTAATGATGTTATAGACTTCAATGATCGAAATCAAGTTATTACAAGTAAACTTCTTCAGCAGGGTTTTTGTTATCACAAACTACGTAGATCTTTCTCTAAATTCTACCGCCGCAACGAGGGCCTGCTGGAAAAGTACAACATCAAACTTAGGACACTTCTGCGACAAGGCATATCACAACCCTCATTTTATGGAGATGTGGTCTATAAACTTCGAAAGTTAAAGGGGTCTGACGGGTTTGCTGACCGCTTTACAAATGTAATCAGGAAGTTCGTCAGAAAAGGATATAACCCTTTGGTTTTACAGCGCACTGCATGTTTAGTGATTGACCCCTCTACAGTCAGTCATTACGCTTCACTTTTCACTTGTGCGATGACTGGACTACCTCTTGGGACTCTATGATTGTACCTACTGAAACCCAAACTAAGGGAGGTGGGTGCATGAGCTTTCGTCCCTCGGGTTTTCTGGTCGTACCCTAGATTGATTTTCTCTTTAGCTGCAACTACTATGGTTGTTCAGTACGTTTCTGGAAACATCCTGAGATGTTTTATTATTTTGTATGTGTTTCTTTAGTTAGTTTATCAGGATGTGGACTTTATTGTTACAGAATTTCTTTTGATGGGATGTAGTTTTGTTTACACTGTCTTGTCTATTTGGGCGCTGAAGACAGGATAATAGCGAAGATTGTGCGCATATAAAATTCAAACTAACCAGTGGGCCTTATTGCCTACTGACCGTTCCAAGTCGGTAACCCTGTCTTCACCACCCTTTCTGTTGTTTTTTGTCTCTTTCATTGTATTTTTCAAGTCCTTGTTTGCAGTACAGTTTGGACCTACGATGCCTTTGCGCTCGGACGCTGTGGTTTCTATAGGACCCTATATCTCATTTTTGCCCTAAAGGCGAAATGAACAAAATGGAATTTAGTTGGGAGCAGAGTGGTTATGAAGCCTGCATATCACACGTAACAGTCAAAAGAATAAATTAAAAGGCAGACAATGTATCCTAATGGTGATTAAACAATACTCAGAGCCTTTAAAGGTATGAGTAGTAGGAACCACCTACACGAAATTTAAGTAAGAAAACCAAAGTAACTGAGAATGTACCACCGATATGTATATAAATATCGGGTTCAGTGATCTCCAAAGATCGGCATGAATAACAGTTCCGATTGCAAGCACGGGGAGACGTTTTACTGCCAGGCAACGCTACTGTGATATATAAAAAGAGTTTTAAAAAGGAACTGTGGAAATTGCCGAACACGATCAATATTAAAAAAATATTGCAGTCTCGGTTTGATTATAGCCCCGGGTTTAGCAGAACTCAATATGTATAAAGACAATAGTACACAAATGTGAACCAATCCGAAGATGGCATGCATATGGCGGTGAACATGAAATTTTATACTTTTTACTTTACACTCCATGGCCAGCGGCGTATGGTCCCAGTTTCTAACACAATGCTTTACCCTAAAGGGTGAAATAAACAAAATGGAATTTAGTTGGGAGCATAGTGGTTATGAAGCCTGCATGTCACAAGGAACAGTCAAAATACTAAATTAAAAGGCAGACAAAATATCCTAATGGTGATTAAACAATACTCAGAATCTTTAAAGGCAGGAGTAGTGGGTTCTACACGAAATTTAAATAAGAAAACCAAAGTAATTGAGAATGTACCACCGGTCTGTATTAAAATCTCGGGCTCAGTGATTTCCAAAGATCGGCATGAATAACAGTTCTGATTGCAAGCACAAGCACAATATTTCGAGCGCTCAACTTATATGCGATACCTCCAGCATTTTAATCAACTTTTCCACTAACCGTAGCCCAATTCAATTGTGTGTGTGTGTGTGTGTGCGTGTGCGCGTGTGTGTGTGTGTGTGTGTGTGGTTATATATGTATGTCTGTATGTATGTATATATGTATCGTACGTACGTACGTACGTATGCAGTTATGTAACGTATGCATGCGTGCGTGCGTGCGTGCGTGCGTGCGTTCGTGTGTGCGTACACCTATGTCATGTCAAGTCAAGTAATATTTATTTGCAAGTCTGTTTTACAATGTAACACAAACTGCAATGAGCTTTTAAACCCGACTAAAATGATTAGGATGAATAAACAATTAATATGCAAAAGAATAAATGTATCATATAAGCTAATAATAAAAACATATACGGTCGAATTCGTAGCAGCGGCAAAAATGAGAGTGACTGGCATTCGCCGAGTTATTTATAACGTTTATAAAAATAGACGACGAGGACAGTAGTTTCCATAACCCGATAATCGCGTGTGTTTGTTTCTATTAATACTTTTACGAAATGTACATGCTATTGAATAAGGTCTTAAATGTGTCAACTAAACTCCGCAAAGCATAATCAGGGTCGTGTCGTGGCATTCTAACAATATTGAAAATAAAAAAATGAAAGCCTAAAATGCATTAAAAGTGAATGGAGAGGGGGTTATAGAGCTATTTTTCTAAAAAAAAAAATATGTTTGATCAAGTTATCCATGGACATTTGCGTCGTTACAAATACTGCTATCAAACACATAAACATGCCTCATATTTATTGATTTTACATCTTCATTTTCATTTTCAAGGAGAGGTCCCCGACATGACTTCCAAATTCACTAATTAACGACATCTAAAGTAATGAATTTTAACTTAATTACGTCTAACTTCATGGCACAATGCCTTCTAACTTTATGACTGTATTACTTCTAACTAGACAACTCAATGACTTCTACCTTCGTGACTTCTTTGTTCAGTATTTTTAACAGCACAAATTAATGAAATCAGAAGTTATGAAATAGCAAGTGATGAATTACAAAGTCATTATTTCGTAAAGTTATAAACAATAAAGTTGGAAGTAAGGAAGTCAGAAGTTCCTACAGGGCTTCCGTTACATTTGTAAATAACCATTGTTGAATATTTGAATGCATAGAGTTTAACGTCACTTTAGTAATCGATCAGTCATATCACGGCGGTGTCTACGTGTAGCAATGATCTCCTTGCCCAGCTATATTGTATTGCCCTAATGGAATACCACGCCGTAGACACATGAAATCATTACTCCGCCTAATCACATTATTCTGACACCGGGTCGACAGGTACTAGCTCTACCCTATATATTCTGAACGTCAATCAGTTGAGATACTTGTACCATGTTTATGAAGTACAAGTATCTAGTATAACCCGGACAGGGTATGAACCCACGACCTCCCGCATGCGATGCAGACGCTCTATCATTACGCCATGGTTTTATATGTGCGAAATTATTTCTAAGTTGGTAACTCGAACTGTAATTCAGTTCAAATGAGAATAAAACGTGTTTACTAGCAACATAGAGTTGCGATGGTCGAGTGGAGAGTATATTTGCAACTCTTTCCGGTTTCGATTCCCAGTGAGGTTACATTTCGGATTTTTTAAACGCACCCTGCAGTTTCTTAACCGGGCAATGCACTTTGAAAGTAGGCCGTCGCAGTTTCTTAACCGGGCAATGCACTTTTTTGGCTTGTTTTCAATGCACTTTGAAAGTAGGCCGTCAAAAACGAAGTAAAGCCGTCTACAGCCTTACACGTGCATCGATCCTACCCAAGCGTACACCTAAACCGTATATCTGCCGAGGATTCATAGGTCTCCAATAAAGGGTCAGTAGAGTTACGGTGGCCGAATGGATAGCATATTTACGAAAGGTCACGGGTTCGATTCCCAGTGGCGTCTCGTCTCAGATTGTACATATAAAACGCACTTTCGCAGTATCTTACTCGGGCAAGGTACTTTTGCGATGTAACGCTGTAGATCCGGTTGCAGGGAGAAACATACCGAACGTTAAAGAGTGTGTTAATCAGTGGGGGTTGGAAGCAAAATAAGAAGAAAGATAAAGAAGTGTAAAATATAAATATACCTCCAGGCAATAATGGGAATTCAAGTTAGATAAAATATGTATTTATAGCAGAGAATGACGCGGACTTCGAAGAGCGGACTTCTGGCTAAATTTAGGGGTTTTCTCAAACTGAATGCACTGAAAGACTAGACGAAGTATGATCAATCAGCCGTAAATCGATTTGATATGTTCAGGTTAACGGATCATGGGTAATATGGGGTACACCTTTGTTACCTATAACTCAAAGTATAAATTAAATACACCTATTAAAATACGCGAATAACGATACTATGAAGTGTTGTTAGTTACTTAATTTCTTAAAGAAACTGGAGGCGATCTGGAAGAAAAGTTCATATGAATTTAATCAAGCCGGATGCTACCTTTTGATTAAATATTGTTTATGAAAATGTTTAGTCCGGAAATCTCGAAGACATAGCTTGTGTTGTTTCTAAATAATGATTATACATAAACATACAAGCCGAGTCGTTTAGATTTCAGGCTAAACTATTTTATTAACAAAATAAATAAACCGCACGGAACACGATGGCAAATTAATGCGTGCGTCTATTGACTGAGCGCCTTTTTTTCTGGAAGAGTGTGGCTATAACAAAAATGTATGTACATAAGTGCGTCCGATATGATGAGTTTATTAACTGTAAATATCATCGTCATGGTCAAATCTGGAAATAAAACAAACGCCGAAAAAATAGCGAGTATGTATTTGGTTGGGCTGCGACACCCACACGATCCATCTTTGCTTTTTAAAGAGTTGCAAAGATTTACGCTGACAAAATAGGCAACGTCAACATATTCTTGCCTAGGGATGATACTTTATTTGTTAGGTTTAAATATTATAATTTACAGTATTTCATAAACATGTATTTGTTTTATATGAATATTGTTTAAGAGTAACAAAGAGCAAAATAATAATTCTGCCTTGGTTCGTCGTCTCACCAATGTTCAGAGAGAGAGGGAGTGGGGGGTGGGGGTGTGTGGGGGTGGTATTTATTTTATATGAATATTGTTTAAGAGTAACAAAGAGCAAAATAAGAATTCTGCCTTGGTTCATCGTCTCATCAATGTTCTGAGAGAGAAGGGGTGGGGGTGGGGGTGTAGCGTATGCTTTGGCCCCACTCCCCGCTCCCCCACCCCACCAAATAATTTAAGTACAAATATTGGTGAGCGTTCCGAAAATTGCTTATCCCTATATGATGCTGTCAGTTTTTATTTATTTGACTTTTTTTTTGCTCGTCAAAATACCTTTTGGTGCATTTTTGACTTGTCAGTTCAAAATATTGCTCACTGCCAACCCCCCCCCCCCCCCACCCCCCATTAATTAAAACGTTTCTACGTTAGTGTGAATGTAATATAAAAATGTTCATACTGACACTTTAAAGAGAGTGATTATATACAACGTATATTGACAACACCCCTCAACAAATTGATCGTCATCGGTTATTCGCGGTCCGCGTCAGCGGCAAATCTCTTGTACTAGTAACACGTGTTTGTTACTAGTAACACGTGTTTGTCATGAACACGCAACCTTGTGATGCGGAAGGTCATTTTTGCGACTGCTATGAATTCGACAGTATGCATGTGTGTGTGTGTGTGTGTGTGTGTGTGTGTGTGTGTGTTTTTGTGTGTGTGTGTGTGTGTGTGTGTGTATGTATGTACGCCACTATGC
This sequence comes from Cyrtodaria siliqua, assembly GCA_037043455.1. Taxonomy (NCBI): domain Eukaryota; kingdom Metazoa; phylum Mollusca; class Bivalvia; order Adapedonta; family Hiatellidae; genus Cyrtodaria; species Cyrtodaria siliqua. Next base: position 208,270 of record JAWPHD010001838.1, on the reverse strand, counting down.
GAGCGTGCGTGCGTGCGTGTAGGGGGTCTCCACCAGTTGGGTCCAAAATAAAATTCAAAAACAAAATCAACATATAGTGTTTGTGTGCATTTGGCATATAGAAAAAAGACATGGCTTTGTATATTGGTTGACACGGTGCAGAGCAAATATTGTCAATGGATGTCTATGAAAACTGAATTTGTTTAGTCTGGACTATTCTGCATATTAGTAAAAATGGACTTATACCGATACATCGTGACAGGCTATTTCTAGACAACATTTGTAATTTACCTGGGTGTTATTTGGTCCAATCTCGAATGAGTCGAGAAGCTCTACCACAAACGCTAACTGCTTCTGGAAGTCAACTGGAGAGATACTACCAGAGCTGTCAATGACGAAGGCAACATCAGCTGGAGCAGCACACTCTTTTGGCCCTTTATTTAAACAAAATGATATCTCATATCGAACATGCATTTTCTGCTACATTTTGCATGCGAGTATCTAAGTTCTAAAAGTTGTTGTTTTCATTTTTGGCTTGTTTTCAAATTACTTTTTATATGTTGCATATTTAAATGTTTCATTTCGAATAGAACTTGAATTACTTCCCGTAGCGTGTTCGGATTTGCGTCTTTGTTAATAGTAGCGACCTCATCGGTAATGTTTTTTTTATCTTTTTTTGATAATACTTTTCTAGAATTAAAGTTTTATTCATTTAAAAATATCCCGAACCTCTTTGGTGATCTATAAGTACTATATTTCACGTAATAAGAGATTGATCTGTTTTATAGCTAGCTTTTATCTCACGTTCTATTGCAGTATTAAACTAGATTATTATATATTAAAAACAAAAATAGTTATGCAAACCATAGGAGGTTTATGGCTTGAGTTCTGCTCAACCCGGGACTAGAGGGAGTGAATAGTTTGAATGAAACCGAGACTGCAATATATTTGTTATATTTTTCGTGTTCGGCAATTTCCAAAGTTCCTTTTAATCCTTTCTTTGTATACCTTGTGATTGGATGTTTCAATCTCCAAACGTCTGTCGAATCCAAGAGCTCAAGTAAATAATTTAATACTCGTATTGATTGCGACAGCATATATATATGTATCAATCATACCGTTCTTTTTATCTAAAGGAGTATTTAAGACTAGTAAAATCAACCCCGCTAGCAAAGTTGTTATCTTCGTGCTCTAAAATATATGAATGTTTTAACATTTCCAATAAAGATATATCATCATTGTTTAAACCGTAAATATTTATCAAAATTATTTCTTTTTCGTTTTATTGTTTAAATCGATACCTTCTAAATCTTCCGGAAACACTATCTGTATATTTTAAAAGCGTGTGTGTTAGGTTTGAGTTTATTAAAATGCTCACCACTTTGCTATTACCTTTTTTCCAGCTGAAATATGAAATTACCACTCCATTCCTTGCTATAATTTACTATGTTTCTTGCAAAAGACCTATTGCAAAATGTTGATCATTTAATCACTGGCAGACTTGTTTTCATTTGTGATTGTTTTATGACAAATAAGTATAGAAGTCGAACAGGAAATGCAGCTTTCACAGAACACAGTAAACCCAAAAACACACAAAGACAAACATGAATGGCAATGTTAATAAGGAATAAAGACATATGATATCACAAACAAAAAACGGGTTGACAATAGCGATACCGCCTTGGAACGGTCAGTGGCAAAAAAGGCCACTAGGGCTTTAAACCAGGTTCTAGGGTGCACCAAATCTCACACTTACCCTTCTGTCATCCCGAATAAAACTGGACAGTGTAAAAGAGTGAACTATTCTCTAACCAACGAAGCAGCAGTAAAAGGCAATATAAGTTAAACACAAACAAAGATGCTCGTATATATATATATATATATATATATATATATATATAAATAGGAAAAAAAACAATAGCCTAGAAAGCCACAAAGAAGGTACTCAGTGAGTTGGCAGAAGCCAGAGCAACAAGAGAATAAACCATTGAAGGCAACACAAGACAAGATTGCAGACAAACATCAAACGTCACGGTCCTTTTGGGCTTTAGATATACTTCATCATAGGGTCCACAGCCAGTACGGTCATCGTACGGTTAAAGAGGAAAGCATAGTGGCGAACTGTAAAATGGTCCGCCACCAAGCATGCAGTACGTTGCAAAATGATAGGGTCGTAACCTCTTTTGAAAAAAACTTTAAGTTTAAAAAAGACAGTATGAATGTGATCACGCCCAAGGATCTTACGAAGTTTGTAAATCACGTCACCATGAAAGTCAGGTTGTGGAAGTCCTTGTTCCTAGAAGAGCTCTTAAATTACTGTTATATTTTAAAAGAAGATCTGATTAACGATAATAAAACGTTATTGCGTGTGTTTTTGTTGTTTTTCGTTGTTCGTTTTTTTTTGTATTTGTATATACACAAGTATCTTTGTGTTTTCTTATATTGCCTATTAATGCTGCCTTGTTGTTTAGGAAATAGTTCATGGCGGGTTTTCTTTATATACACTGTCCCCTTTTATTGAGATGATAATAGGGTAAGTGTGAGGTATGATGCACCCTAAAATGGTTTGCCAATGACTGTTCCAAGGCGGAAGCCCTATTGTCTAACTAGTTTTTTGTTTGTGACGTCCTATGCCTTTATTCTTTATTAACAATGCCATTCATGTTTGTCTTTTAACGTGTTTTGGGGTTGACTGTGTTCTATGAAAGCTGCATTTCCTGTTCGATTTTTTTTATTATTGTGATGTTATTCCTTGACGCAGACGATTTCTTAAATTTTATTCATATTTTAGAAAGTGGTCAGTGTTACGAAAATAACATTTTGCTAAGGATATACTAAGTTTATGGTAACGGTAATTAATGTTGTAAATTATCACAAAAGTACAGAAATGGAGATCTCTAGGATGCAACAAACTCAAACACGAGATAAAAATAGAAAAAATGAGATATAGGGTCCTATAGAAACCACAGCGTCCGAGCGCAAAGGCATCGTAGGTCCACACTGTACTGCAAACAAGGACTTGAAAAATACAATGAAAGAGACAAAAAACAACAGAAAGGGTGGTAAAGACAGGGTTACCGACTTGGAACGGTCAGTAGGCAATAATGCCCACTCGTTAGCTTGAATCGATTTTATATGCGCACAATCCTCGCTATTATCCTGTCTTAAGCGCCCAAATAGACAAGACAGTGTAAACAAAACTACATTCCATCAAAAGAAATTATCTAACAATAAAGTCCACATCCAGAGAAATTCTCTAACAATGAAGTCCATATCCAGAGAAACTAACTAAAGAAACACATACAAAATAATAAACATCTCAGGATATATCCATAATCGTACTGAACAGCCATAGTAGTTGCAGCTAAAGAGAAAACCAATCTAGGGTACGACCAGAAAACCCGAGGGTCGAAAGCTCATGCACCCACCTCCCTTAGTTGGGGTTTCAGTAGGTACAATCATAGAGTCCCAAGAGGTAGTCCAGTCATCGCACAAGTGAAAAGTGAAGCGTTATGACTGACTGTAGAGGGGTCAATCACTAAATATGCAGTGCGCTGTAAAACCAAAGTGTTATATCTTCCTCTGACGAACTTCCTGATTAAATTTGTAAAGCGGTTTGGAAACCCGTCAGACCCCTTTAACTTTCGAAGTTTATAGACCACATCTCCATAAAATGAGGGTTGTGATATGCCTAGTCGCAGAAGTGTTTTAAGGTTGGTGTTGTACTTTTACAGCAGGCCCTCGTTGCGGCGGTAGTATTTAGAGAAAGATCTACATAGTTTGTGATAACGAAAACACTGCTGAAGAAAAAATGAGATATAGGGTCCTATAGAAACCACAGCGTCCGAACGCAATGGCATCGTATGTCCGCACTGTACTGCAAACAAGGACTTGAAAATACAATGAAAGAGACAAAAAAAACAACAGAAAGGGTGGTGAAGGCAGGTTTACCGACTTGGAACGGTCAGTAGGCAATAAGGCCTACTGGTTAGATTGAATCGATTTTATATGCGCACAATCCTCGCTATTATCCTGTTTTCAGCACACAAATAGACAAGACAGTGTAAACAAAACTACATCCCATCAAAAGGAATTATATAACAATAAAGTCCACATCCAGAGAAACTAACTGAAGAAACACATACAAGTTTACTTGTAATAACTTGATTTCGATCATTGAAGTCTATAACATCATTACACGCTCTAGCAAATCGAATGAGCTATACATACCCCGTATGAGGTAGCACGAGGTACATCTCCATCCAGATGTGGATAGTTAACGATGTTAAAATTGAAATCATGTCTCTTATCATAGTTTTTAGTATGAATGCAATCATTTGAATTCGAGAGATAAAAGATCGAGAAATGCTTTTACTATATTCGAACTGTTGGCTTTATTCAACCTGAGCACTGGTGGATAAATGTTAGTAACCATATGAGCAAAAGAACGGATTATCAATATTGAGTATGTCATCAAGATACCGAGAAGTATTAGTAAAGCATGAATAATTTCACCCTGGCTAGCAAGTGACAAACACAACATAAAATCTCTTTCATAGCAGTACAAAACAAATCTGCAACAAGTGGCGCACAGTTAGTACCCATAGGAATACCAACAACCTGGCGGTAAATAGTTGTACCGTATCTTTGGAGATGTTATCCAGAAGAAAAGATAAGGCTCTACAAACATCAGTACAAGTCCACAAATTATACTTATCAATTTGGGGGGTTTGTAAAGAAAGCTCTGACATTATTACAAGCTAGAAAAGTTGTACCTTCTTTAGCAAATGTCTTCTGAATAAGCTGAAGCAAGTTTTCTTTGATAAGATTATGTGGTAGTGTAGTATACAGTGTAGAAGAGTCGTAGGTGCTTAGAGAAGAGGCATGAAAATGCTTACACCGTAGTTTGTCAAGAACTTCTCCAGAGTTTTTGATGAACCAAAACAGATTGATTCCTGAGTTCTCGAAGGTCTTTCCGCAATATTTTACAATATGTTCTTTAATTGCGGAAAGTCAGGAAGTCAATAGTTTTGATATATTGGTCGTAGTACATGAACGATAAAACGTGTTTTGTAAGGATTTTTGTGAAGTTTGGGTATCCAGTACATTGTAGCAAGCCAGCTGGATGGCTTCCTTAAATAAAGATTCCAGGTTCCACAGGGATTCGAACCCACAGCGGTGAGGGGTGAGCGACTTCAAGTCAGGAATCTCACCACTTGGCACCTACGCCCCCGAAAGTAGAAAAAAGCCACATTAATGTTTCATGTTTACCGTCATATGCATACCATTTTCGGGATGGCTCAAATTTACGTACTATTGACATTTTAAATATTAACAAGAAGCAGTCCGAGGGACGGCCATAGTCCCCTACCGAGTCTTGTGCAAAATTAACAATTCAGAAGAAATATAAAAAGATCGGACAGGAAAAGTAGCATTCAAGGAGGACAGTAAACCACAAAACACAGAAACAAACACGCAAACAGACAAACAAGAAGGCAAAAGCAATAATAAATGCAAACGACATCACAAACACAAAAAGGGTTGACAATAGGGCTACCGCCTTGGAACGGTCTGCGGCAAAGTAGGCCACTGGGGGTTTAAACCGGTTCTAGGGTGCACCAAACCTCACACTTACCCTACTGTCATCCCATTAAAACAGGACAGTGTAAATAAAGAAATCCCCGCCATGATCTAATATCTAACCAACAAGGCAGCATCAATAGGCAATATAAGTAAAACACAAATATGCTCTTGTAAATATAATACAAAAAAACAATAGCCTAGAAAGCCACAATGAAGGTACTCAATGACTTTGCAGAAGCCAGAGCAGTAAGAGAATAAACCATTAAGGGCACGACAAGAAAGATCATGGACAAACATCAAACGCCACCGTCCCAATGGGCTTTAGGTAGGCGTCATCATAGGGTCCACAAGCCTGTCCGGTCATCGTACAATTAAAGAGGAAAGCATAGTGGCGAACTGTAAAAGGGTCCACCACCAAGCATGCAGTACGTTGCAAAATGATAGGGTCATAACCTCTTTTGATAAACTTTTTAACAAGTTTAACAAAGATAGTATGAAAGTGATCATGACCTAGAATCTTACGAAGTTTATAAATCACATCACCATAGAAGTCAGGTTGTGATAGTCCTTGTAGAAGCTGCACAGTTGTCGTTATTGTTATTGAAAAAACAGTTATCTTTGAATATACCCATATGAAAGGTTGAATGTAGCCATGTGAATCATCATGCAAAGAATGTTGAATACCTTGCCATGTTTAGCTGTAAAATATGTGTTCCCGTGTTCAGGAGATATCGTGACCTTGACCTTTGAGCTACGGACCTGGGTCTTGCGCGCGACACGCCGTCTCATTATGGTGAACATTTGTGCCAAGTTATTTCAAAATCCTACGATGCATGACAAAGTTACAGCCCGGACAAGTCTATTTTTTAACTTTAACCTCCAAGCGTGACCTTGACCTTTGAGCTATGGACCTGGGTCTTGCGCGCAATATGCCATGTCATTATGGTGAACATTTGTCCCAAGTTATTTCAAAATCCCACAATGCATGACAAAGTTACAGCCCGGACAAGCCTATTTCTGACATTTTACCTCCACGTGTGACCTTGACCTTAGAGCTACGGACCTGGGTCTTGCATGCGACACGCCGTCTCATTATGGTGAATATTTGTGCCAAGTTATTTCAAAATCCCACGATGCATGACAAAGTTAAGCCCAGACAAGCATATTTTTGACCTTTAACCTCCAACTGTGACCTTGACCTTTGAGCTACGAAACTGGAACTTGCACTCAACACGCCGTCTTATTATGGTGAACATTGTGCCAAGTTATTTCAAAATCCCACGATGCAAGACAAAGATTCAGCCCGGACAAGCGTATTTCTGACATTTAACCTCCAACTGTGACCTTGACCTTTAAGCTACGGACCTGGATCGTGCGCGTGACACGCCGTCTCGTTATGGTTAACATTTGTGCCAAGTTATTTTAAAATCCCACGATGCATGGCAAAGTTACAGTCCGGACAATAAAACAGACTGACGGACTAACTGACGTACTGACTGACATACGTACTTTTGGCAAAACTAATAAATACTGAAAAGGAGATCCCTGGAAGCAAAAACACAAACAAGCGGATAGTGGGCGTGAACGGCAGCAAGCATTTTTCACTACAGTTCATGAACAGTCTCAATCAAACCGAAACTGGAATATTTTTGTATTAATTTTACTGTGTTCGGGAATTTCCATTTTTTTCTTTTCATACTCTGTTTTTAACTGTAAGTAAATCCAAGGTTAAACATTACTCATATTTAGTCATATGATTAGAGACATGAATAAATTAATAAAAAGGTAGCATAAAAGGCAAGTCAGGTTTGGGGAGAATTAAGAACGCAGGTACGCAAACTCATGCTCCAACTCATGTTATCTCATGGTTCCAACAATCACTCGTTCAAAGAAAATAAAAATATGTAGAAGAAAAGAGAATTACCTTCTGGACAAGCTGTATTCCCAATCTTGAGAACGGCTCTCTGAAGATCACTGAAGCTTTTTATGGAAAAGTAGTTATTATACGAAGGTGGTGTTACCATATTCTTTAGTATATTATCGTCCACCTGCATTTTTAGAAAAGGAGAAAACATAGTTCTTTAGAAAGCACAGAGATCTGTCAACCGAATCTCCGCAATGTGCCACAAACTTAATCAAATGGGTAAGATGAATAATCATTAAGCCGGATAATACACAACATAAAAAGCAGCGAAAAAGTGGTTGCCGACTTAGAATGGCCATTATGCACTGAACTGTGAATCGATGTTAGGTGTACATTTCACTTCATTTCGCGACCAAATTGCCAAGAAAGTGTAAATAAAAGTAATTATCCATAAACATAGAAAATATGCTACATGTAAACTAAAATCAACAGATTTCTTCATTTAATTTATTAAGAATATATACAAAGTTTAACGTGCCTTAATATGTGTTTATAATTTATTTGCTTAGAACAGAAATGAAGTGTGACTGAGATGATTTTCATTTGATATTTTACATGTTTGTGAATTTTGTCGGTGCTTTAAAATAGTATTGTCGTATGAAATCAAATAAAGAACTAAGCTTAATATTGAAACCACGAAACCTAAAAGCAAATCATTACTGTTTAGTGGAAAAGAATACCTCATCGCTGTATGCATCATGATACAAAAGAATTAAATAAATAAACCTCCCCTGTTCAGATGCAGACGAACTACACTGTAAAAAGGATAAAAATATCTGATTGATGCTAAAACATGTGACTTCCGGTTTAAGTGTTTTTTTGAAACAAAGCACAGAGGGTGGGCGCTTATGACATTTTTACTGCGGAAATCACGTTGATTTACGCAAATAATTTCATAAGTGGCATATTTAAAAAGGATGGATTAATAACACATTAATAAATACAGTATATTTGAAAAGTAGGAACTTACTTAGATAAATACACTACTCACTTGTCCGCCGATTCCGATCGCTATAATTCGTATGCCTTCCTCCTTAGCAAGATATGCCTGCGTCAGTGTTTCTGTTTTAAATGTCGGCTCCCCGTCAGTGAGGATAATGCAGATGTGAGAAACGTCAGGACGAGATCCATAGCCAGGTATAAACAACTGTGTGCGCATATCCTGAATACCATCATGTGTATATGTCGCAGAGCCTCGTGCATGCTTTATTCTACGAATCTAAGTTATATGCGAGTAAATGTCACTTTATGTAGATTTGACTGTTTGTGGACAAATAACTCTAGCAATACTGAAAACGAGTACAGAGAAGTTTTCCTGATCTGTATTGCATTTTGATAACATTTTACGCAGTTTTCTATCCAGTCAATGACATTTGTTGCAGCACCATTTGCTAATCTATATAGAATGATCGTTATTTAAAGAAGCATAGAAGCATAGTACGGTTTGGGTGAAACATCTTGAATTATATACTCGTAATTAACCTGAATCTGTTCATTTATATGGACCGATTTCTTTTATATAAAATATTATGACATAATCAAAATTGCAAAAGTATGCTTCATAATTGTGCTGCACCTGTATTTTTGGAAAAGAGGAGATCATAACATTTGACAGTAAATATAGCTTCAATTATAAAAATAACTGCTATATAAACTAAGAAAAATCTTCGTGTAAATTTACTTTTAAAGCTATAATAGTTCGAAATGTGTAAGGTTATATATGACTTTTCCTGGGAAGAACCAGTACTGTACACCTCCCGCCATCCGTAAGAATCGACACTTCCTCACTTACAAGCCGAGCTCCCAGTGGGATAATACTATTGCTATTGTACTTTCCGATATCGAATGTGTTATCTCAGTTGCTAAATTAAAATCAATTTTTAAAATCTTAAGTGTATTACAATCGTAAAATCCTTTTGTGTATTTAAAAACGCATCTTACCGTGTTGATGATATCGTCTTTGTTATCGTAATCGTTGAAATGAAATTCAATGACAACGCTGTTTGAAAACGTCAATGCTGCTATCTAGATAAAAAACATACTTATGGTATATACGATACAATGCAACACATATAACCCAAATCTTCAGAGTGCTAAACTAAAATGGCGACACCTTCAGCCGTTTAATCAACTTGAAGAGGATATTTAGTCCAGGCTCTGAAGTACATCAATCCAATATAGTTGGAGTTTAATTCACCCTCGATTATAAAGGACAAATGCTATTTTGTTTGAAACTTCAATGTCCCTAGATGCCCAAAAGGTGTGATGTAGAAGTGAAATAATGGGCCTAACCATAGAAAACAGGGGAGATTACACTTTACTCTCTAGCGTGTAAATGAAGACTATTTGCCGGCAGTAGGCGACACAACCAAAAACTTACCAGCCACCAATGTTTCTTTATGGTTTTAATATATTTAAGGTATGCTGATGATTCTGAATTTGAGTGATGCCATATTGGAATCCTTGAGAAAAATAAAATATTCAAACTTGCCGCCAAGATGGACGTCGGGACATTAACATGACAATATCTTGGCTTCTGAATTAGCTAGGGTAATACTGTTGGTGTCTATAACTCGGTTTCTGGGATCGAGGAGACCATTTTTGGCATCATCTTACTTATAAGTTACATGCAAATATCCGGAATGGCTGCCAGTATGGCTGACGTGATAGTTAAACGACAATATGTTGACTTCTAAAGCAGATAAGGACAATGCGGTTGGTGTCTATTACTAGGTTGTGTAGTCAATGAATCCATTTCTGACTTCCCTTTCTCTAAAGTTAAAAACGAATATCCAAGATGGCTGCCAAGATGGCTGCCGTGACATTAAAATGACATCAATTTGACTTCTATATCTGCTTTGACAATACTTTTGATGTCTATGACATTTTCTTACTACATTTGACATCTACATGAGTCATATTTTAAAGTATTGACGAATGGCTGCCAAGAATGCTAGCCTCGATGCATACTGGCCCATAAAAACGCACACCTCATTTTGGTTTCTAACTGACCTATCCGTAAGCGAGGTCAATCACACGTCATTCTGATTTACTAGTGACCTGAATATCATCGCTGGAATCTTCATCGGTAGACTCAGCGTCACCTTTTGTATTTGTATTTTGGCTGTTACTTGTAATTTTGCATTTACAGAAAACAGTGCATCCTAGCTGAGTAGAGTAGTAACCATATCTCGCAGCTGAACAGGCTTGCTCAGATGCACAACCGCATCTTATCATCTTTAAGAATAGCAGTTGGCGCCGGTGTATATCTGATGGCATTGTTAAGGAGGCAGAAATGTAAGGGCTTTGTCTTTGAGCCACCCGACATCGGATGGGTCTAGCTGATGAGAATATAGGTCTAATGCAGCATACCAAATATATGTTCGAAAATCTGCCCGCTTGACATTTGACACAAATGACTTTAAAAATCTCTATTCTGGTGTTTTAATAACATTTTCCCTGGCTAGCCATAACTCATACGGAATAGCGGGCAGATTCCATCGCTGTTTGTCAGGCTCATAGATATATAACATAGCATTTTCTGGCCGGTTACCCCGGGTTCGAACCGAGGTCTGGTCTTTCTAGTCCTGTGACAAATTTGCTTCAGTTATGATTTCCTTTATATCTGCAACTGGGACACCAAGTTCGCTCATTTTAGCCTTTTAAAAGAGTCTTGATAACGGTTGATTCCTCAACATTCCATATATAGGCTACAGTAATATATTTAGAGAAAACAGGTAAAAGTTAATAGCTGATGTTTTTTGCTGCCGCTCCAGTGTCTATGTCATTTTGTTTGATGTCATGTAAATGAGTTGGGTCTTGTGATAGTAGTTATACTGTGGAGGAAAGGGATTAGTTGGCTTGAGTTTGTGACTCACATTCATCCCGAACACGTAGTAAAACCTGAATTGATTATCATCGATTGATGTACCGTCCTGTTGATTAGTCATTGCCGTTAAATGGTACTGTTCAAGACTTTGATGACCAATTATGGAGCTGTATTGGTAGCAGACTTGTCGAATGTGAAGTTTATCTCATCTTGCTACTACGAATATAATGTAGAACATATAATGGTACAATACAAAATCTAGCAGGTGTAAAAGGAGGCAGAAGACACACACTTAAGCAAACTACTCCCCTTCCCATTAGCAAGTCGTACTAACTATTACAGAGAACACGGTACACCTTATTGACATTATTCGCCAAAAGCTACTGGATATTGCAAAAAAAACTTCCTTCAACTGGAAACAGCTTCTAACACAGACTGATAGTCACTGGATCTAACACTATGCACAGAAGGTGAACACGGGACTACAGATCTCCAGAAATTACCTAAACATTATTCAACTGTGCCTCACATGTTATAATACCTCAGCAAATGGAAATTGCTGCAAGCCAGTGAATTAAATGTATACAAGTCATATGCGATGACACGGATATTTTGTCCTACTCCTTCCTTACAATCTACATAGGAAGATCACTTTTGCTTCTGGTGGATGGAACAGGTCTAAATTGAACTGTAGTAAACTTTGGAGCGACAGTCGCAAAGCCTAATTCGCAAATAAAACATGTCAATAAGACGCTCAAATTGAGATCTTACCACCGACCTCGGAGTCATTTGTGAAAAAAGTCAAGCGGTCGCTACTCCAGACATGTATGTGGTATGCTGCAGTAGATCAAGGTTATGTGGGATGCTGCAGTAGATCAAGTGTATGTGGTATGCTGCAGTAGCTCAAGTGTATGTGGTATGCTGCAGTAGCTCAAGTGTATGTGGTATGCTGCAGTAGATCAAGTGTATGTGGTATGCTGCAGTAGATCAAGTGTATGTGGTATGGTGCAGTAGATCACGTGTATGTGGTATGCTGCAGTAGATCACGTGTATGTGGTATGCTGCAGTAGATCAAGATCTCCTCAGCTAGACATGTATGTGGTTTGCTGCAGTAGGTCAATATCTCCTCAGCTAGACATGTATGTGGTATGCTGCAGTAGATCAAGATCTCCTCAGCTAGACATATATGTGGTATGCTGCAGTAGATCAAGATCTCCTCAGCTAGAACCAACACATTTCGGGTGGTTCAAAGAAAAGGACCTTAAATCCTTGTCTCCTTTGACAATGCCATCAGATATGCCAACTGTTTTCCTTAACGATGATAAGATGCATTTGTGTATCTGAACAACCTGTTCCACTGCGAAATGTGGTTGCTACACAGATCAGCTAGCATGCTTTGTTTTCTGTAAATGCAACATGACATGCAACTGTCAAATCACACGATAAAATATACTTCTGATTCTACCGATACAGAGCCATGATATTCATATCCATGTAAACATTATGTGGATTATAATGTTAGGTTCAGTTTAAAACGAAGTTTGAGGTTTTATGACCCATTATGCATTCTTGTGGCAGACATGCATCAATATTGTAAAAATATGACGCATACAAAACACAAGTAAAGTAAGACAATGGTTCCTCGAACCCAAAAAAAGAGTATTAAAAGGGAACTTTGGAAATTGCCGAACACGATATATATAAAAAGATATTGCACTCTCAGTTTGTTTGAGATTGTTTATGAACGGTAGTGAAACGTGCTTGCTACCGTTCACGCCCTCTAGCCCCGGGTTGCGCAGAACTCAATATTTATAAAGTCAATAGCACGCAAATTTGAACCATTCCAACGATGGCAAGCATATGGCGATGCACATGAAACTTTTATACTTATCTTAAAGTCATAAACACAAAATTACTGTCCAAGCTAAGGTAGAAGTTAGAATATTGTCATTTTAATGTCACGGCAGGCATCTTGGCAGCCATCTGTGATATTTGTATTGAAATTATAAATAAGATGAATTCATCAAACAGTCTATCAACTCATTTTAGAATTAATTCATATTTAGAATGTTATGATAAACTCAATACTCAGTGTATAGCAGAACTGATTGATTCTTTTTCCACTTTTTATAAATTAAACCAATCAGAATGCTTTGTTGATATTAAAAATCAATTAAAAAGTAATACAACAGTAATTGATTGTATTATGACATCTCCCTCTGCTATTATGCCATCACTTCCTGGTACGTCACATTCTACTATTGTTATGTCATATCTCTTCACTCAACCGGTTCTGAGAACCGACTGAGAGTATAACTACTGTAGACAACAGTTTAGACTGTTTGTATCTTTCGCATTGAGTAATGAGTTTCTTGAAACCAAGAATCACAAAATATTAAATATAAAATCAATCTAAAATGATTTAATAGACTGTTATAAATGGATTCATTGACCTCAAAAACATAATCATGGACAGCAAAGTATTGTCCTAGCTGATGAAGATGTCAAGATATTGTCATTTTTATGTCATGGCAAACATCTTGAGATCCATCGTGGATACTTGTATTTAACTTATAAGTAAGGTGAAGTCAGAAATGGATTCCTGGACTTCACAAGTCTAGTCATAAACACCACAATGATTCTCCTAGCTAATTCAGAATCCAAGATAATGTCATTTTAATGTTACGGCAGCCATCCTGGATATTTTAATTTCATCGAGGGTGCCAATATTGCATCATTCAGTGTCTGAAGCATTACACATTGGAGACATAAAAACAATAAGAAAAAACATTGTCGGACAGATAATGTTGGTCCTTGATATAAACGGGTGTGTCAACCGGACTACATTGACACAATACGTCATTTGGTTTTTGAAAACATATTACTCCATCTTTAAATAATAACACATTGGTACTTTATACGCATGCATATTACTTATTTAAACAAGATTCGTTAAATAAACTACAAAGATTGTATAATATGCGTCATTTAAATAGTTGTTAAGTGATAAGTGATAAATGTGTCGTTATGTGACTTGCTGCTGTGACTATTTGCCCAGGATTGTATAATTTCTAAAAACGTCGGCATAGGAAAAGAAACTTGCAAAAATAAGAAACGGATACAAATTTGCATAATTAACTAATATACACTCAAGAGATATGAAAACGCAACACGGGAATTTCCGCTATATATTGTATATACTGCACACTTAATTGCACATAATATTCCAAAGAAATCCCAAGATGTTTTTTTAAAAAAAACTTGCAGTTAACTAGAGAAAGGACACAACTGTGATGTTGTAGACGTTTTAATCACACTACACTTTATAACAAGAACTTCATCAATGTTGAAGTTGCTCTTCGAAAAATTGAGCTAGTTCAGTACTGTATTTAACGTAAATAGTTTGCAAAATTTTGCATCCTAAGTTTGCTCACATGATTGAGCCAAACGCGTACTCTGTGAATAATGAAACATTGCTGGAATACTATTTGCTGTATTATTTGTTGTTTTAGTATTTTTTCCAAAAGGAAAGGTCTTAAGTAGCCATGTACCATTCGATTAAAAGCAGCATATTGTACATACAATATATAGCGGAAATTCCCGTGTTGCGTTTTCATATCACTTGAGTGTATAAGTGTCATATTTTAGACATTAATGGGTAGAAGTATGGGTGTGTTAAATTCTAGAACATTGATAGTTATGGGTTGCCGATCATATTTATAAAGAAAAAAGTTCGAAATCCGTTCAAAGATTCTTCAGAAGAAGAGTTTGTTTAGGTGTGGACTACTTTTAGCACTGGCGGCCATCTTGGATGTTTATATCAGCACAGCTGTTTGAACAAATTCAGTTTTCAATCAAATTGCTTTTTGATATAAAAAGCGAGTTTATATTAACACATATGCCACTTCCTGATGAATTAAAGGTAAACCACCTTAAAATTTCAAATTACATATATTATAGGGTTATAGGGTTGGGAGTAATTATAAGCACATGTAGGGGTCTTGGTCCAAGTGGAAAAGCATACATCGTGTATGAATATAAAGTAAAGGTATATTTCGTCTGAAACAAACCTTGAAAATGTTACCTCACTTTAAATTAAATCTCGTTTGCAATTGAGGTTGATGTAATACTAGATAAACATTTCAGATGTCAAAAGCACATTATACATGTAGTTTAAAAATATGACATTGGAATAATAGTTTGTTTTTTTGGCAATCAGCAATACCAAAGGTTACAATAGGTACATGTTGATGTATAAAAATACCAATTAGGACATGTGTGTTATGAAATTTCCTTTAAACGTTTAAAACATTTTGTATACGTAGTAATACATACTAATAGTTTATTATTTAAACATGAAATAGTTGTTTTCTCGTGTAATATTTGCATGCGATAGGGTAGTGAGTTATCTCCCCTTCTTTCTATGATCTGGCCCGCCATGTTAGTTATACATCAACCCGCTTTTACATCTAGGGATATGGAACTTCCAAATAGAATAACATTTGTCCTTTAGAATATTAGGTGAATTAAATTCATAAACAAAATGTGAACGCAGCTTCCTGACTAATTGAAGGAGTTATCGGGTTTAAAAGGTGCTAACAACAGATATAATTATATACATATCATTTAGATGCATATATGTTATGTGCATTAGTAGATAGGAGTAATACAGAGAAATAGTGCTAGGGCAATATCGCTTATTGAAAGGACAATATTGTTACTTTACCCGCGTTTTATTCGGTCCAATCTCGAATGAGTCGATAAGCTTTTCCACAAACGCTAGCTGTTTATGGAAGTCTGTAATCCATATACTAGCAGAGCTGTCAATGACGAAGGCAACATCGGCTGGTACATCACATCGTTCAGTCCCTTCATTTAAAAAATCAATATCTCATATCAAAAGTAGTTATAACAGTCGAACAGGAAATGCAACTTTCACAGAACACAGTAAACGAAAAACACGCTTCAAAACAAACAGCAGCGACAATCTAAATAAAAAAAGTAAGGCATTTCGAATCACAAACACGAAACGGTTGACAATCCTGGAAATATATTTTGTAATATTTAATACATCTGAAGTCATTACAGCTTCAAAAATAAACCTCATATTAATTATATTCAGTTGGACCTTGGACTAAGTTGTTCAACGGCTCATCAACTTATTTAGAGCCGCACCAGAGAGAGCGGAAGGATACATAGCATATGCAACATTCCCGTTCACATTTCTGGCTTATTGAACCGTTATCTCAGAAAAAATCGATACGATTACCTGGTATCCGTCCATTGAATTATATAGGGACAATTTACTTAATCGTATAAATGACACATTTAGGATTAAATGAGAATATTTTATATTCTGAATATTTAAAATGTTGTCTTTTCATAAATGTAGAAATCGTGTTAATGTTTGGTAGCTTCCAATTCGTTTGAAAAACGTACAACATGTAAATAGTTCCTATATACCGTTAGAACATATTGTCAGCTGAATCGAAAACAAATTTATTGCCATGTTCAACGCTTGGTTTATCTAATTTACGATTATATGCCAATATTGTGTTATTGTGCAAACCATTTACTTTGCAGCAGTATAAGTTAAATATAGTTTAAGATTTTGGAAAGTGCTTCCATTTCAAATTTATAATTGGTGAAATTGATAAATGGTGAAATTGATAAAAATATAAATTTTAACTATAACGCCTGACGACCGGGAAAATACGAGTAATACCGAATTTATCAGTATTTATTAGACGCTAACTTTCAACGGTCTGTTTTAGTTGTTAAATAATATAACAATGCAGTCTTTTTTCTAAATAAACGTGATACAATTAAAACAAATTTGTAAACGCTTGATATCTGAAACTGATATATGACAAATGCTAATCATCTGTATTTATACTTAAGAATTTTACACCCGACACGACTCGGCAAACCACGCCACGGGGGAAATTTTTATTTCTGTGTGAATAACTAATTAGCTGTCACTAATGGAAACAACTCAATTCCAATATGCAGTAGGAACGCCAGCCCTATAGCGTAGGAATATTTATCAAACAAGGTCACGTGATAAAATCGATACAAAATGGCATTATCAGGAAAATTGTCACTGGTCAGATTTATTCACCTCTTATTTATAAACTATGATTATGACAAAACACAACCACAGATCGTTGTTAAAGTAATAATATTCACAAACTACATTGGTCGAACATAATTGGTGTACACTTCGTGTAATTCCCATTAATAGTTAAAGGTATTTGTCAAAAGGATGAATTTAGGTTGTTTTAAGGTTTAAATTGCCAACAATGCGCTTTTAAATCAAAATCGATTTATTTCGTCATTTTAGAAGCGAGAATAAAAACAAATACATGTACGCGTAGATAAATCTTTCCTCTGTCCATATGCAAATTTTTAATGAAATCGGAGACAAGTACTTTTTTTCCCAAAATTAACTAACATGACCCACGGACGCAAAGACGGCATAATGCATATACATTTACAGACTCGACCGGGTACACAAGAAATGAAATAATTCCATTATTTCAATACATATATTTCAAATGTATGTATCCTTGCATTCCAGATTAAATTTCTGATCTATACATGCTTTTGGTTTATGCCTGAGTTCTCAAAATAGGTTTTAACAAACCAAATTGCAACGGTACGTCGGGGAAAGGAAATGAGGATAGTGAAAATATATGTTGCAGTGCTAATTTTCTGAATCCGAAAAAAAAAGCAAAAAAATGAAGTTTTAACAGCGAGAATGAATTTTTTTTCATGAAAGTGTTCATTGACATGTCTACTATTTAAATCCAAAATTTATAGTCAATCAGAAAAAAGTACTTTTTTTCCCCCAAAATTAACAAAGTTCACCCTTATTCGCTAAAATATGAACAATCACCTTTCGAAGTTAATGTACACGCGGGATATAAAACCATGAAATTATGAAATCGTTTTTAAGAGGTATATTGATTTCAACATTGTTCTGTATTTAATAAATTATTAGAGTAGAAAATTAACGAAGTACACCGTAATCGCTTAAGTACGCCGAATCGACGTTCCAAATCGATGTTCGCACGGAATAAAATTGTGGAATTATAATTCATTTATAAAGATAAATCGATTTCAGCATTGTTCAGTAGTTGTTATATTATTGATGTAGTATGTTCACAGTATTTATGAGAGCAACATTACGGTAGTATCCCTCCAACTCCGTCGGCTTCCCCCCTCAAACCCGTACACACAATACGTTGTGTATTGCTGAGAATGCGCCTTTCATTCAAATCGATTTATTTCGTCATTCTAGAAGCGAGAATAAAAACAAAATCATATGGATACATCTCTATATATGTAGAATTTCAATAAACGGAGTCAAGTACTAATTAAGTAACTGGACCGTCCGACCCAAAGACGGCAACATTCATATTCATTTAGAAAGACGACCGGCTACAGAAACAATTAAATAATTTCGTTAAGTAAACACATATAGTGTCCATGTATTTTACACTAAATATTTGATCTATACATGCTTTGAGTTTATGTCAGAGTGCCCAATTTATTTTAACAAACAATGTTGCAACGGTATATCGGAAAATGAAATCATGATGGCGGCAACATACGTTGCAGAGTTAATTTTCGAAATCAGAAAAAGCGATAAACTAATATAAGTTTAAAAGGCAGAAAGAAGTATATTCTTTTAACTGTTCGTTTAAAACTGATGGGGCGACTCGAGTTTTAAAGAAAGCAAGATTGGCGTGTGTCCCTTTAAACAAGTAAAAAAAGAACTGAGGAGTAACAGACATGCTACTGTCAGTAACAAACATGATTTTGTGTAGGCTCGAAGATTGCATAACACAAACATGTGGACATGACATTGTGTCAATGGATCACTTGCCAGATGTGTGGTGTTGTGAAACACTGTACGCGTGAATCCAAAAAGTGCGGGTGTTATATTTATAGGGCATATACAGTTATATATATATATGTATATATATTATTCTTTTATATTTATTTTTATGGTCCCAGAACGCAGTCATACTCACTACGATATTGAAAGTAAATACTGAGTATACATGAGCGGTGCGTTACGATCTGTAGTATTTGAAAACAGACATATGAAACATTTCCCTGAAAATATATAACGATGATAAAATTAATACTATATTCATAGAATTATTTCTTTCTGAAAAAAAAAATACGTGTTTGTTTTCTGCAGTTGAAATGTACTATATTCTGTGAATATTGCTACTTTGAAAATTTGAATACGTCTGTTTTCATCAAATAGCATGTTTTGTTTGTTTTAATATATTTTTTTTTAATTTATGATTTTAAAAAAAAAAATGGATGATCGGAATATGTCTTACACACTGTTGAATCCTGTAATTTAATAACAAGTGGTTTGGTTCACAGGCGACAGTATCGGTGAACAAAACCACTTGTTTTACTGGATTCAACATTGTGCAAGAAAACATTCATATATTATACCATTAGTATTATAACATGTGTGTTGTAACATATGCTTATCCTTGGATAGTGGATGTCAGCAGGGAACTTGACCTTTGACCTAAAATCAAAAGGCATCATTCTCTCATCAAATTCACCCAAACCATGAATTTTGATGAGATTTGCTTCAGTCGAAATGGACAGTGCAGACAAGGTTGTTCATAATCATTATTGGGTCACGGCACCCTTGACCTTCAACATATCCACATACTGATACTTCGTATAAAGTTTCGTCAAAATCCAACAAAAAGCGCAGACAAGATTTGTGATGGACGAACGGAAAGGCCAAATATAATCTGTCTCACCTACCACTTTGTGGTGGAAGACATAATTATAAAGACAATATTTTAGTTCATATGTAAACTTTATTAAGCAATTAGTTGAGCGAACATAAACTTCAGCATTGACTCTGGCCAATGGTGTACATGGAGTCTTCTTCCACATGACGTGCAGCCTAAAAGAAAAAAAAAGTAAATATAAGTCGAGCAGAGTATTCAATTTGAATCAGGTGTTGCGAGGGGGAGCTAGGGCATGTTTAGGGGAAAGGGACAGTTTTAAATTTAATTATTGTTTAACGCCTCATGAAACCGTTGTTTAGGTTATTTCGAGCCGCCCCAAAGAGAGGAGGAAAGATACATAGGTATCCAGGAACCCTACCCTACTCTTACTACCGATTAGATACCTATGGTTCTTTAACGTGCTTGGAGGACAGACTCCGATACACAGGACAACCCGGTTTAAGTTCCCGAGGCTAGCAGGACACATCGAAGTAACCCAGTGGCGCCAGTAAGACTTCAATCCGTGTTCACTGGATTCAAAACCGATATGCTATAAACGTCCCATCCCAGTGGCGCCAGTAAGACTTCAATCCGTGTTCACTGGATTCAAAACCGATATGCTATGAACGTCTATGGCAAGCCAATTGTCCAATAATTACGTGAACCCAGGTTTACGGTCGAAAAACTAGGATTAACGATCGATAAACTAGGTTTTTCGAACGTAAAACCAGGTTTATCGAATACTAACCTATATTTTCGAGCGAAAACATAGGATAACGGGCGTAAACCATAGTTTACGCTCGTGAACCCAGGTTTACGTTCGATAAACTAGGTTTCTCGATTGAACTAAGAATTTCGGTCGTTATCCTAAGTTTACGAGCGTGAACCTATGTTTACGGGCGTGAACCTGGGTTCACGAGCGTGAACCATAGTTTACGAACGTGAACCTATGCTTACGACCGTGAACTTGGGTTTACGACCGTGAACATGGGTTTACGACCGTGAACATAGGTTCACGCTCGTGAACATAGGATAACGACCGAAAATCATAGATTTGTTCGAGAAACCTAGTTTATCGAACGTAAACCTAAGTTCACGTTCGTAAACTATGGTTCACGCTCGTAAACCCAAGTTCACGGTCGTAAACATAGATTCACGTTCGTAAACTATGGTTCACGGTCGTAAACATAGGTTCACGTCCGTAAACTATGGTTCACGGTCGTTAACCTAGGTTCACGTCCGTAAACTATGGTTCACGATCGTAAACCTAGGTTCACGCTCGTAAACTATAGTTCACGTTCGTAAACTATGGTTCACGGTCGTGATTGTCTATGCTCGTAAATCACAGATACCGGTCCGAAAGCATAGTTACAAGTCGATAAACCCGGTTTTACGATTGTAAACATAGGTTTACGTCCGTAAACTATGGTTCACGCTCGTAAACATAGGTTCACGTTCGTAAACTACGGTTCACGGTCGTAAACTATGGTTCACGGTCGTAAACATAGGTTCACGTTCGTAAACTACGGTTCACGGTCGTAAACTATGGTTCACGGTCGTAAACATAGGTTCACGGTCGTAAACATAGGTTCACCGTCGTGAACCCATGTTCATGCCCGAAATTCATAGTTGTTTTGATAATCCTAGTATATCGACCGTAAACCTAGGTTTACGTTCGATAAACTAGGTTTCTCGATTGATCTATGAATTTCGGTCGTTATCCTATGTTTACGAGCGTGAACCGGGGTTCACGAGCGTGAACCGGGGTTCACGAGCGTAAACCATAGATTACGAATGTAAACCTATGTTTACGACCGTGAACTTGGGTTTACGAGCGTAAACCTACGTTTACGAGCGTGAACTATGGTTTACGGACGTTATCCTATGTTTTCGCTCGAAAGTATAGGTTAGCATGCTTTTACGTTCGAAAAACCTAGTTTATCGATCGTTAATCCTAGTTTTTCGACCGTAAACCTGGGTTCACGTAATTATTGGACAATTGGCTTGCCATAAACGTCCCATGATCAAAACTGAGTAAACTGCATATCAAATAAAGGGTCAATACGTATTATATTGTGTATCATACTAGTATATGATTGATCTGACATGATTACAGAACAATTGTAATGTATTTTTCACCCAACAGTACAGCAAGAATCTATTATAAGGAAAGTTAAATCTGACAGAGGGTGCAATGCTCTAAAAGCCACTTTTTACTTGAAGGCGAATAAAAAAATCTATTGCCAAAAAATCTAAAATAGTTAAGGGAGAAAACATTAATATACAATTATTTATTTTCTCTCTCAAAACCTGGTGATGCCGCTAGTTTTAGAAATAAAACACGATTAAATAGGGCAGTTGAGAAGACACTTTTGTAGATGTTTGGTCTGTTCTGATGTGACAATGTGTAAAACAGACACAAGATTGGAAATTTGCTCTGTGTCCCTTTAATAAATTGGGGACCCATCACATAGAACATAATCATATTGTAATTTGTTGATGTTAAAGGGTCACACGGCAATCTTGAAGTATTTATCAAGCATTAACATTAGCATCTCCATTTGTTAACCTGGTAACATTTTAAATGTAAACCTACTTGCATTAAAAATTAAATAAAAGTGTCAGTTTTCATTTTGTCTTCGTTATTCTATCAAATACTTAACTAACAGACATAGTTTATCCTTTTTTTCGCAATAGAAAATATCTAGTAAAAGCAAATAAATGTAAATTCAAAATCACTTCATTGTATCAAAACTCTGCTGTACATAAATATGAATCTGACCGAGATTTCAATCATATGCCAACGGCAGTTTACATTGTTTCAATGGTAGTTGTATCGGGTTATGTATTCACGAATGTGCTAGAAAATGGGATAACGTAACGAGATAGAGACAACCACAGGGGGGGCGGCACGGTGTTGGGATGGTGTTTAAATACCAAACCATTTAAACACCATCCCAACACCGTGCCGACCCCCTGTGGAGACAACGCTAACAATTTACATTCATGCATCGGAGGGGTGGGGGTGGAGGGGGTTTCTAGTTTCCTTACCCCTCCTTGTTTTCGGTATGCAAGCTCCATCTTCACCTCCCCCCCCCCACCCCACACACACACTTGGTTGGGTGTGGGGGGGGGCGGGGTTGCGGGGGACATTGATAGCATTTCTACTAGTAACTGTTTTATTCCACGACACGTTCTACAGTTTACAGTACATCCAGTTACTGGAAAGATCGGAATGCACGAAAAACACGTACAGTGATTATGAACTTTCTATTATACAGCATAAACCACTTTTAAGCACTATATTTGGCCAATGTCTACATGTACGATCTAAAAGTGGTGTGTACAGTTTATTAACAAACACATTTTAATGACAAAACAAATACCTTGATAATGGACCTCTAGCAGCAGACAGTAATCCCAAATCCAATTTGCAGCAACACGAATATATGTCGCGTGTCAAGTTATGTCACGGTGACCTGTCATCAAAACTGCACCGTGATGACACATAATGGGACGTTATTTCGTCCGGTAAGGTATTCGTTTTTACATAATCTACGGTATGAAACACTGTACGCGTATTTTTAGACTCCATAGGTACCCGTAGTGCTCGCCGACATAGCGCGCTTAATTTCGGGTGTAAAAAAATGGCGTCTGTTTTAATTGAAAATTGGTAAAATAGTCCGTAAAATACAAAGAAATATTTATTTAGTCTATGATCGCGGAGTTAAAATGCGAACAGAACTGATATGTTATAGGTCCGTGGCGTTCCTACTGATGAGGAATCTATCATACAGGTGATCAAGGGAGATCACTTTGCAAATTCGTCATACATTTTCCATATAAGAAATCCAGGAACTGCCTTTCTGTTATTATTGAATATATTCATATGGTTCTTTAATGTTGTCGGAGGATAGATTCCGGTAGGCGGAACCGCACTGTTTATGGCGAAACCGACGGAAAGAAATTTATTTTGAAGAGAGGTTTACTCCAACTGAAACTGGGTGACCGGTATAATCCAGTTGAAGATATGTCTAATTTGAAGGCAGAGTATGCCTAAATTAATGGGCAATATGAAACAGTTGACGAATTATTCGGAAAGCTTATGTGCTTTGTCTTTTTGGATGCTACACTCCCTGTTGGACATTTGTCACAAAAATGATCTTGGGTAGAGCGTATTGGTCTTGTAAGCACTTGACAACATTGATGAATATCATGCTAATACATTGTCCGGTTGAAACATATACACCATTTTCATGATTTATTCATGTTCCATGGGAAAGCGAGACTTTTTTCTACCGCTCATGAACAGTCTCAATCAAACCGAGACTGCAATATTTCGTATGTGTCGTGCTCGGCCGTTTCCAAAGGTCCATTATCATACTCTTTTTCATAAGGTTGTTGGCGGAGCTAACGCAAGCCTGCTCACTAAGATTGTATGTGCGTTAATGCATGCAAATGTATTTTACATTTTATCTCTCGAAAGTGTAGAATTGTTTAAGGGTCCTTGTAGATATGAATATTGCATATGTTGCCACCTGTGTCACGGAATGAACGTGGGAAATGATTGTTTGGCCGGTCATTTGGAATATAAAATGCAAGTAGTGACCGGGAATTTCGAAAGTCGCTTTGGTTGGAACAGACGGTTGAAATGGTGAGATTCACGGGCAATATGTGGTAAGTATATCTATTTTATGAAATGTTATTGTACAGTTTTATTCAATGGGCGTCGTCGTTTTGACAGGTGATGTTGTTACATCCGGACAACTTGTATATGTTTCTCAAACATTAACTTGATACATCTAGCATGTGAAGTTACCTTTATTAGATAATGTAGTCGATCATTAATTGCAATACAAGATTAATTTGATAACGGTGTATATTAGGTGCATTGGTTAACGGTGAGATAATATACCTGTATATATATGCGATCCCTATAAATGGCGCTAAAGAATACGTATACTTTGCTACATTTTATAACTAGAGAGTGGCTAACATATATTTCTTATATAATGATTTGTTTATGTAACGATGGTTGTATAAGATTGTTGCGTTAATGAACCGACTTCTAAAAGTCTGTATCGTTACAGCCTAAGCTTCCCGGAGTGGAGCAAAGCCTTTTGGATGTATATGCATTCTAGGTGATTCATGGTATAACGTAATGAGCGGGTGGAGACGGTTCCCGTACATGGACAACATGGTCATAGAAGCGCCAAACCCCCGGGACACGTGTTTAGCCCGCCATCAAACCTCATTGGTGGCACATCACATCACAACCTCGTTGGAGACTAATCATCGCGTCATCAACCCTTATAGAAGACTTTTGATTACAATCAACGCTCACTGGAGTCACGCATCATTTTCATCGACTCACGCGCATCAGATACATCGCATTAGATCATAATTATTTGTAACTTTACTGATCATAAATTGTTGTAAGTATAACAGCACATTCCTGTCATCCATAGACATTCAACATATTCAGTTCGTGATAATACTACGAACGTCTTATACGTTCATAACAACAATCTTTTTCATCTTTCATCTGTGTATTCGCTTGTTTTCTTTGATGATTGTATATATATGTAACATAATTTAAATGCTGCATTGAACTTATGTAAGAGCAGTCACTGACATAGATTCTTTCCTGAGTTAGTCTCAACCACTCGGGTCATCTTGCGACAACTGGTTTTCAGAGTAGTGGGATTCTGGGCGACTAAGGAGGGAAGGAATCAATAAGTGATTTTTATTATTATATACTAAATCTTTACTTATCATGTTAGAAATAGTGTACCAACTACTGACTCAACAAGGCGACTGGAGAGAATCACGGCGACAACATTCGATTGAGACTGAGGCACGTTTTCTCCATACATTGGGTGTTTGTTTTTACTTTCCTTGATTATAATAATAGTATACAGTGAGATTGGCGAACAAGACGTTCTACTCTTGTTGTGACACTCTAGTATAATTATATTGATTTGAGAGGAATATATACATGTACATGATATACAAATTTCTTTGATTGTTTAAGGTTTATGTCCAGTATCAAATATATTTTATGTAGTATATATGTTTTGTGGTAGCTATATACTATTTATTCATGACCGTAGTAGTTAATGCTAGTACAAATGTGTAGTTAACTTGTCCTATGATGATGCCCAGGTATTTACTGAGGACACAGTGACTTACCATTAGTAGAGTAGAATCATTAGTAACATGTGTATTGTAGTGAGTAGTACATAATGTCTATAAACATGACGACACTTACGCAGATGGGTGAGGAGTTAGATTATGATGGAGATGAGCTTAGTTTGTTAAAGACGAACAGGCTATGGAAAGGGAATTTAGACTTAGAGAAAGAGATACTGAGAAAGATAAGCTAGAAGTAAAATAGATTGCAACAGAGAAGGTAGATGTTGAGAAAGATAGGTTAGAATTAGAAAGTAGATTAGCTCATGAGATGCAAGATGAAGAAAGTTAATTATTACGGGAGAAGAAAGAATTAGAAAATAGAGTAGCTCAAGAGAGGTTAGAATTAGCAAGACAGTTAGAAAAGAAGATATTCGAAACAGAGTTCGAAACAGGCGGTAGACTAGCTAACGCTACGATGAATGAGAAAGCAGATTTAGATCATAAATTAGCTTAGTTAGTAGGTGAGAAAGATAGGATAGCGTAAAGATAGTTCTTCTGGAAAGTTAAAAGGTCCGAAGTTACCATACTTTGATGCTGACAAAGTTAACATGTACAGTTACTTGTCAAAGAAATATAAAAAGATCGGACAGGGAAAGTAGCATTAAAGGAGGACATTCAACCACAAAACACAGAAACAAACACGCAAACAGACAAACAAGAAGGCAAAAGTAACAATAAATGCAAACGACATCACAAACACAAAAAGGGTTGACAATAGGGCTACCGCCTTGGAACGGTCAGTGGCAAAGTAGGCCACTAGGGGTTTAAACCGGTTCTAGGGTGCACCAAACCTCACACTTACCCAATAAAACAGTCATCCCAATAAAAAAGGACAGTGTAAATAAAGAAATCCCCGCCATGATCGAATCTCTAACCAACAAGGCAGCATCAATAGGCAATATAAGTAAAACACAAATATGCTCGTGTAAATATAATGCAAAAAACAATAGCCCAGAAAGCCACAATCAAGGTACTCAATGACTTGGCAGAAGCCAGAGCAACAAGAAAATAAACCATTAAGGGTACGACAAGAAAGATCATAGACAAACATCAAACGCCACCGTCCCAATGGGCTTTAGGTAGGCGTCATCATAGGGTCCACAGCCTCCACCACCAAGCATGTAATACGTTGCAAAATGATAGGGTCATAACCTCTTTTGATAAACTTTTTAACAAGTTTAACAAAGATAGAATGAAAGTGATCATGACCAAGAATCTTTCGAAGTTTATAAATCACATCACCATAAACGTCAGGTTGTGATAGTCCTTGTCGCAGAAGAGTCTTTAAATTGCTTTTATATTTGGAAAAAAGATCAGGGTTACGATAACAATTTTTTGCAAAGGTTTTACGAAGTTTATGGTAACGGTAACCCTGATTGAGTAGCTTTTTAGTTATACAAAGATTACGAATAGTAAAGTCCTCAACTCGAGTACAAGCTCTTGAAAAACGAATACGTTGAGATACATACACCCCATAAGAATTTGCTCGGGGAACATCCCCATCCAAATGGGGATAATTAACAATATCAAAATTAAAATCATCTCTCTTGTCATAGATTTTGCTAATTATTTCACCATTTTCAATCGAGAGATCTAAATCAAGAAAAGAAACTTTATTATCAGATATATTAGCTTTATTAAGCTGAAGTTCTTTAGCATAAATATTATTAACCATAGTTGGAAAGAAAGGATTGTCAATGTTCAATATGTCATCCAGATACCGAGAGGTGTCATTAAAGGCTTCAATAACATCTGCCTGGGTATCTGATGAAAGACTCAACATGAAATCTCTTTCATAGCAAAATAAAAACAATTCTGCGACAAGTGGTGCACAGTTCGTACCCATAGGGATACCAACAATTTGTCTATAAACGGTGGTTCCATACCTGACAAAAATATTATCTAATAGGAAGATGAGTGCTTCACAAACTTCATAGCAAGTCCACATAATATAATTGTCTAAAGTGCCGTTAGTAAAAAACGCTTTAATATTATTGCATGCCAAAAATGTAGTATTTTCTCTAGCGAATGTTTTTTGAATAAGAGACATTAGCTTGTCTTTAATAAGGTGATGTGGTAAGGTTGTACGAACGTTTTGAACGTTACCCTGAGTTACAGAAATGGACTAAGGATACGTGGGCAGTTCATTATTAAGAGGCAATGCCTTGGATGTAATTTCTAGATTTCCAAATTTAGATTCTCTTAAATATGACAAGTTAAAGGAAGAGATTTGAGTTAACTGAAGAAGGTTTTAGAAAGCGGATTAGAGCTTGTTTACCTGAGAAAGGCGAATCGCTTATTCAGTTCATTAGTAGACCCAGATATTATTTAGATAGGTGGTTAGAGTTAGGAAAGGTATCGAAGACTTGGTGTTTGTGACGTCATATGCCTTTATTCCTTATAAACATTGCTATTCATGTTTGTCTTTTTGGGTTAACTGTGCTCTGTGAAAGCTGCATTTCCTGTTCGACATTTATAATTATTTTATCAGGGCCTAATAGATTTTTTGTTGAGAGACCAGATGTTCAATGTATGTAGTCGGTATCTGTTCTTGTTTCTCAAAGAAAGGAAATTAGCTAGTGTAGAAGAAATGGAAACACAAGCAGATCACTTTGCCAAGGCTAGAAGTGGAGCTCATAATGTAGTGTCGAAAGACAGAACTTTTAGAGATAGGCAAGGGGACGACAAAGCAGCAAGCAGAAAGTAAAGAGTGGTAACCATAGAGGCGGAGGTTGTTCAATAGGCGATAGAGGTAGCAATACTTGTAACAACCTAGGTAGAACTTGTATTCGTTGTCGTCACTGTAATGGGAATCATGCTTCACATGAGTGTACTAGAAAAGCGGTGAAAGTATCAGCTGTCGTACATGGCGTGACAATAGTAAATTAGATAGTAATGTAGGTAGTCATAACCAAATTTATTTCTAACAATCCATGAAGTAGAGGTAGAAGTGGTCAACAACAAGGCAGGGGTAGAGGCAGAGGCAGAGGAAGTAATAGTGCGGTTACGTACTAAACCCGAGAGTTGTAGCTGCTGTGTTAAATGCTGTGTAATTGCGAAGATCGGCACATGTGTCTTTCCGTATGCAAATCTTCCAACAGCATATAGTAGAGTAAATGGTAAGGACGTAATTGTATTGAGGTATACCGATTGTACAGGTGTAGTAGTTAAGCGTATATTAGTTAAGGATGACGAGTTGGTAGGTAAACAGTCACCGTGTATGTTGTTAAAAAGTCGGTAGAGCACGTACGTATAGCTAGAATAGATGCAGATACACATTCCTTTAAAAGGACTGCAGAGGCACTATAATGGAGGACCCGATGTACAATTGAACGATTGGGAACATAGAGGCTTCACTACTTCCGGTAGTGTCCGATTTTCGAAGTAGAATAAGTTATGCAGTAAAGACTAGTACCCAGGTTCAAAAGCAAGTTTAGACGTATATTTAATTAAAGGTTCCAGCAGCCGTTGGTGAGATTTTATAGAAGCACAAACTTAAGATGAGTAATTAGATCCGTGTAGAGTGAAAGCTCAGGAGGTGTTACGAAGTGTAAAATGTCCGGTAGTTCTAAGTTTGTACATAGGCAGAGTTTATTGTACAGAGCATTTGACAAAAGTGATGGTAGACAGTTTCACCAATTAGTGGTACCTACCCAGTATAGAACAACAGTGTTTGAGGTAGCTCATGAATCGATTTTAGCTGGTCATTTATGCGTAAAGAAAACGTCAGACAGAGTATTGGTAGAGGCTTATAAGACAGGTGTTAGTGGAGATTTACTCGGTATTGTAGGTATAGCTATTGATGCCAAATGCCAGTACCAAAAGGTTGACTGATCAAAGTACATTTAGGTCAGATACCAATGATAGATACACCATTTAAACGGGTAAACGGATTATCGTATCGAGTTAAATAGAAAGTTGAAGAACTTTCATGCGAATATGCTGAAAAAGTATATTAGTAGAACCGATAATGTGCAACAAGTGGTATTAACTGTAGTTAATGTTGCAGTTACTGAGGATAGTGAGGAAAGCAGTAGATAGGACACTAGTCCTATGTATTGTCCCACTAGCGTAGGTAAGGAGACAGCAGCCGATGTAGACATATCGGGCATGCTTAGTCTAGTAGAGAAACGAGAGGTAGGTCGTTTACACTCTAAGGGTAGTACTGTTCGGTCCGATAAGTCGAGACCAACATATCTAGTGCAGTGTAGCTTTACTCTCGGAGTTTAATGATGATAATTAAGGTGTATCACATTCCATTTCACTCCCGATCAATTGTTGACGAGGAGGTGAAAGACATGATGAACTTGGGTGTCATCGAAACCCTTCTACATCCCCAGTCGTACTTATTAAGAAGAAGAAAGGATAAAAATATCGGACAGGGAAAGCAGCATTCAAGGACGACAGTCAACCACAAAACACAAAAACAAACATGCAAACAGCCAAACGAAAAGACAAAAGTAATAAAAAATGCAAACGACATCACAAACACAAAAGGGTTGACAATAGGGCTACCGCCTTGGAACGGTCAGTGGCAAAGAAAGCCACTGGGGGTTTAAACCGGTTCTAGGGTGCACCAAACCTCGCACTTACCCTACTGTCATCCCATTAAAACAGGACAGTGTAAATAAAGAAATCCCCGCCATGATCTAATCTCTAACCAACAGATGGGTTAATTCGATTCCGCATCGATTTTTGACAACTGAATAAACGTACCATGTTTGATGCAGAGCCAGTGCCTAATATTGAGGAGGTTTTCTCTAAACTTGCGGAATATTCGTATTTCTCCAAGGTAGACCTCAGTAAAGGGTATTGGCAAGTCCCACTTTTAGACCAAGCTAAATAGATGACCTCCTTTGAAACTTTACAAGGACTTTTTAAGTTCAAGGTAATGCCCTTCTGTCTAGTCAACGCTCCTGCAACCTTCTTAGGTTGATTAGGAAAGTCTTGAAGGAGTTTTCCAACACAGACAGTTTTGTAGATGACATCCAGGTTTTTACAACACCATTTAAAGACAATGTTCAGGCTCTGCGTAAAAGGCAAAACTTAGAAAATGTCACATAGGTTACGCAGATGTCGATTGTCTGGATCATATTGTCGGGAGTGATCAGAAACCGAACCCTAACCCCGAAAAGATTGAGGCAATTCAGGAAGCATCAAGATCCGAGACAAAGAAAGTCATGTCATTTTCAGGGCTGGCGTGATTTTCTCAGAAAGTTCATCCCTAAATGTTCGGCTACAGCTACATCTTTGTCAGACTTTTCCATTTACCAGAATTAGGTATAATTTAGAATACGTTATTTATTTCAGGCACATTCCTACACCCATTAAAATGAACCTAAACGAAGGAGGGATTGTTGTAGTCCTTTCTCAAACAACCTTCTACAAAATGGCGATCCCGGCAAATTAATGTGGTAGGTGCCAGAAGACACAATGTTCGGCATGCGCGTTTCACCCAAGTGTACGGTAATGTTTCAAACACGCCTAGCGGGGGAATCTCATTGCTGTAACGGTGTTCATGAAGAAGCCTAGATGTTCTTTTTATATGAGCTCTGACATTCAATACAGTATTTGTGTACTCACGACAGTATTTTTTCAACGTGGATTCCGGATAGTGTTTTTTTATTATTATTTCCAACGCGTTCAAGATGGAGACTATTTCGGCAGTAGTATTTTGGTCGGAGGACAGGAAGTGACGTCGAACATGAGTGACAGTGTGGTAAATATTGCGCGTGTATATGTATTTTAAGGGTTTTTTCTCATGATCTCGTGCGTTAATTGCGCTTGACATTTGCTGAGTAAAAACCTTGTTTTGTGTGGTCACGGGATCTCGAAAAATAATATTCTGTTTGATGTTGAGTAAATCTTTACCCTAAAAAGTAAACTTATTTATTTTGGGAGGTGTATAGCTTTTAAAGCAGTATAACTATAGCTGTGACATTGCGTTAATCTATACGACCGTGTCTGTCCGTGCAAACGTGTGTTGTGTACTGTACTTGATTGACCTTTGCTGGAATCTCATTGATAAATTTAGGCCAGGTCACGTAGTGAAACAGCTGTGTTTACATTATAGCACTAGACGTGTTGATTGTTTTTCGAGGTACGTGAATTTGACACGATTCAATTATAAGCCAGTTTTGTGATAATTCTAGGTATTGTGTAGGTATATAACTATTTATTTCAATTGAAATTTGGAATCAATGCATTATCAGGTTGATCATATTTAAATTGGCTTTTCTTCTGTCTTACATTATGTGCATACTAACGTTATAGTAACACGCACATGTGCGTAAAGTGAAAGTAGTAAATGTTTTACGATTACGTTTGGCGTTATATTACGTTACGTAAATTTGTTTTTCGTCGTCATGTATGATTATTTTGATGAAGATGAAGAAGACCTGCAGAAATCAGGTGGGTATTGGAGTGACCCTAAAGTTGGGGTGGGTCAGGGTTGGGTGTGGGATGTGGGGGCAAGCCCAAGTACAAAATACCTATGGCCAAGTCCACACCAAAGAGGGGGGTATGCATAAGCATATCTGGTGAATTATTCTCCTTTCATTTCCAAGTTGACTCTATCTCTGGAGATGAGCCAGTCCCCAAGGGCGAGGTTTTGTATGATAAGTAGTGGTTTTAGTACCAGTGTCTGAGAAATCTAATGAGAATCTCACCCCTGGGGCCCTCATTCAGGCGGGTAGGAGATCTATGCGGGGCACAGCACGCACAATTATTATGCAACTGTGGTGCTAGATCGTGTCTGAAGCCATGTTAAAGAAATTAAAGCTCGTCTTTGGGTGTTCAGCGAATAAAGGTACTTTAATAGCTGAATGCAGCGATTGTCGGTTGGAAACAATGTTACAAAGAGCAATTGAAATGGTGCATATCGAACCCAAATCCAAAAAATGATTTTTTGAAACACAAATTTTGGACCGCACTTTACTCAGACGTGTTAAAAATGCAAACCCGGCATAAATACGACACTATTGAAACGTAAGATGAATTATTAAAGGAATTATTAAAGGAAATAAGAATAGTTGGACGGGAAGTTGGGAATAAACTTAGTAAATTAGATATTAACCCGGGCGGTAAAATTATTTCTCCAGTCACTAAGGCCCAACAAAATGCTCTGTCTGCATATCACTATAAACCATTAGAGAGCAATATTGATGACAGGTTTACAGCTATGGAAAAGAGGCTGGATGAGAAGATTGACAGGGCTTTGAAGAGCATAAGTGAGAAATTGCGAGCATTAAATACTTCACACCGTCATCCCCAACCGGTCCTAGACCAAGCTATAGCCAGGAAAGAAGATATCGGGACCGTGGTAATTTTGGTCGTGATCAACCCGATAGAGGGGGGCGAAGGCATGGTAGAGGTCAAGTCCCTTACAAAGAGGTTGGTGATGTTGAAACAGGCCATATTCCTGACGCAGACAGTTGTATCTTAATTAACTCTCATTGATAATGGGTCACAAGTGACCACAATCTCGGAATCAGTGTACAAGTCTCTGTCTGTGAAGCCCACATTGAAACCGTTGATTGTCTTGGGCTGACTCTTTCTATTGCACGTGGATCTACTATGAAATACTTAGGTTATATATAAATAACTGTATCATTAACAGGTGGTGACAATATCGTGCCTAAACCGGGACTTGAACCCAGGGTTTCTAGCTTACAGGGCTAGCGCTCTACCACTAAGCTATCGAGGACACACGGTTAGGAATCGATAATTCCCCATTTACCTGTACCCGGTGACATATGCATCATGGACAAACTTCTGACGAAACAAATAAACATTAAATGAGAAAATTGGTCCTATAGAACCCACAGCGCACACAGCAATGACATCGTAGACCCACACTGTACTACCAACGCGGAGCAAATGAGTTATACAGTGAAAAAGGACACGAAATATCCCCATTAATTTTGTAAAGTGGTCAGGAAACCCTTCAGATCCCTTTATTTTCCGAAGTTTATAGACCACATCTTCGTAAAATAAGCGTTGTGATATTCGTAGTCGCAGAAATGTCTCCAAAAGGCAATTCTGTGTTTAGATAAGCAGAAGTGCTCGCTAGCTAAGCATTTAATTATTGACATAATGCTATCGTCTCTGTCTGCAGTAAATAGAAGAAATGTACTATGAAGATTTGGGATTCCCTTCTTAAGATGGCATAAATTATGAGATGACCGCAGTGGAAGTTGAGAAATTTGACTCATAAAATTGGATGCGTACTTCGATAATTTCAAAAATGCTTTTCATCCAGCCGTTAGTGCATTTTTATCTGCGTGTTCACGTTAACACTATTTAGTGCAGAAACCTTTTACACAATCCGCAATTTCATTGTGACATGCATTAAAATCAATATCTGATTTAAGGCGATACTTGAGACACTTAAAAACCACACACCCATTTTCAAATACGGAACGGGGTTTAGGCGTGAGTTAGATATAAGTAAAGAAAACAAAGACATGTACGAAATATGCAGTCGATTACAAATATATTGCAATACGAGGGCTGTTATAAAAGTCCGCAGCTTTTTAGCAATGCATTGCTGTATCCTGTTAATGTTTATATATGATAAAATAATATCCATGTAAATGCTAAGTTTGAAATGTGGTTATATTGTAAATTTTGAGATACAATATCTGTAGTTACAAGCAATGCTGCATACCGGAAAGCTTCAACAACATACATTTCCCGACTCTCATTTTTGATCTCAATCGCATGAAAAATCAAGAAATAATAGGACAATGTATACGTAACAAACATTATAAGAGATGTTTGCATTGATGTTGTATCATCATTATGTGCATATTTGAAAGTAACATTAATACATCTACCTTTGTAAAAGTCATTGAATAAAGCGACACATTGTAAAACTCTAGCTCAAAAACGACATCGCCAGAAACACTGGAGCAGCAAATGCTCTGTTAATTAAAATAACTTTACAACAGTGACACAACCATGTTCTAACATCTAGACGTATCAACGGAATTTATTTACAAATATCAGCACGGGATTTGTAGGGCCATGTGGCTGTAAATGAGGGTGAAATAACATGAAGGCAAATAAAAGTGTACACAAACTGACGATGTCGATACACAACAGCAGTCAGAGATTATGTACAGTATGTATATTAATTGAATTGGAGTGTATAGTCACACCAACAGCTAAGGTCATATGGCGACTTTTTCAGCTTACATTGGTGGAGGAAGACCTGAGTAGAACCACTGAGATTCTGCAAGCCAGCTGGATGGCTTCCTCAAATGATGATTCCAGGTCCCACGGAGTATGTACATTAATAAGCAGGTGGGTCATAGCGATCATATTTGCAAAAAGATGTTTTACGGAAACATTGGACATATTTATGGTTTGCTCATGTCGGGTTTCAGGTTTGATATAAAGAACTAACAGCGAAAGGAAAATAGTCATTCATTGAGTAACTACAACGTTACGTGATGTTACTCCTTGACAACTCCAGCAACGCACACATAATATTATTAAATTTAGCTCGAAGAATGAAATGCTGTTTTAATATGTTTTTAGATATTTGATTTTCCATGAAAAATATACATGATTATGGTTTCTTTTGATTATACTATAAAAAAGAATAATTTACCATTACTTTCCATGATCTGTCTATGAACTTTTCGAAAAACATTAATATCTGATTATCTTATTTTGGTGAGTCGTTTACATGGATTTGAGACTTGTATGATATATTAATTGAAATAAAATGGTTATTTACGCAGGAATTGTGTGAAACAGAAACCCCAGAAATCTCGTCGTAAAGTGCGGATTGAGTAACATACACTTATATTTTCTATATGTCGCATCATAGCTCTATGAATTGAAGCACAACCACCAGAGCTATAATGGATTGTTAACACAGAGTAAACAAGCTTGCAAATAGATTTTGTTATTTTTTCAAGTCAATGGATGTATTTTGCAGGTTGTTGGAACGGAAGTCTGAATAAACGCTTTTCACGGGGGTATTTGGTGGCGTGAGAGGCTTTTGTTGTTGAAGAGAGAAAAATCCCGGTTGAGGGGGACGGGTATTTCGGGTTTAAAATCGCCACCGTATTATACCAAATTCACAAGCTAAAGTATAATGCATGACATAACATCGAACGCATTCTTCTGTTAACTGCAGAACGTCTCAATTTGACACTGTGAAACCAAATGGCGTTTGTTGATGCGCGTTTATGTTTTATGACGTCAACCTATTCCGCTATTCCATTATATTTATTAAACGCCTCCCGATAATTGAAACTTTTAACAGGGAAGTTTTGTTTTGTTTTATGCATGCAAAATTTCCTTGGCATTTTATTAGAAGAAAATAATAGATCACATTGATTTGAAAACGTATACATAAAATGTCTTTATACGAGGGTACCAGCATATTTACGCTTTACCGTGCACTATTGACTTTATATGGAACTTTTAATTAGGTCAAATATCAAAACTGTATTAGAGCGTTCTAATGATTTATATATACACTCAAGTGATATGAAAACGCAACACGGGAATTTCCGCTATATATTGTATGTACAATATGCTGCTTTTAATCGAATGGTACATGGCTACGTAAGACCTTTCCTTTTGGAAAAAATGCTAAAACAACAAATAATACAGCAAATAGTATTCCTGCAATGTTTCATTATTCA
Source organism: Cyrtodaria siliqua (assembly GCA_037043455.1). Taxonomy (NCBI): domain Eukaryota; kingdom Metazoa; phylum Mollusca; class Bivalvia; order Adapedonta; family Hiatellidae; genus Cyrtodaria; species Cyrtodaria siliqua. The sequence continues at coordinate 171,319 of JAWPHD010001838.1, read as the reverse complement.
CAGAGTATGCGTTTGGCTCAATCATGTGAGAAAACTTAGGATGCAAAATTTTGCAAACTATTTACGTTAAATACAGTACTGAACTAGCTCAATTTTTCGAAGAGCAACTTCAACATTGATGAAGTTCTTGTTACAATGTGTAGTGTGATTAAAACGTCTACAACATCACAGTGTGTCCTTTCTCTAGTTAACTGCAACTTTTTTTAAAAACAACATCTTGGGATTTCTTTGGAATATTATGTGCAATTAAGTGTGCAGTATATACAATATATAGCGGAAATTCCCGTGTTGCGTTTTCATATCACTTGAGTGTACATAGCAGTTATTTGAATTTGTATATTCATGAATAATAACGCTCTATAAAAATGTATTAATTCAATATATGATAATAACGGTATTTCTAATCCGACTTTGAATAAACTAATAGCATGATTAAAGAGAGCTAAAAACGAAAGAGAACTGTATTTAGATATATAAGAAATATGTTTTCGTGGAATATTAAAACAGCTTTTGGCACCCGTATCATTGCCTTATTGGAGAATATAAAATTTATTCTTTTCAATGGTATTAAACTTATTGACCTACACATTGATATTGACATATATAATTTGCTTAATCTATCAAATTACTTCTTAGATCAACGTTCATGTTAACATGCATTTTAGTGTATGTTTTCTTCGATACTATCAATAAAATAAGAACAAAACCTTTCCGCTTCTAAGCATATTCTCATACCGAACATTTTCGATGTTCAAAGATGCAACACCAGTCCGAAATTTAGCAAAGGTGGATCTGCGTTGTAACGGTAGTATAGTCTTACAGTGCCGCTCAACATTATACATGGATTTAAAAATCCTATATCTTTTTGAAGGTTGAGGGTCTTTTGTTGCTTTTTTAAGTGTGTAGAGCTGGACACTCTACTGTCTGTAGAGTATTACCTTATGTCACAATTCGCACCTGACGATAACCAGAATGTTGCATATTGAACACGATGTCATCTAATGTAAACAGAGTTTCTTGTGATGTCAATAGGTCATCACGCTGGAGTTATGGTAGTGTAAATATATAATTGTATTATTCTAATTAAAAACGCAAGTCATTATGTTTTTTCTTTATTTCTGTGTGGTATAAATAGCAATTTTCTATTGAGACACAATGAACGCGCGCAAAGTAGCCCCGCTTAAATGAAAAATTAAGTTTATTCCAAATAAGACACTTTTTCAGCAGAACATATCAATATCAAGTGAATCTAAATATTTATCATTGCAAGGTAAATTGATTTCTGTTTGATAATGTATTTACATATGCTGTATAACGGATATGCATGCCGTTTACAAAATTCGAATCATTTGTCCCCCACCGGCCCAGAAAAACATTTTCCAGACATTTTCCATGATGGAGGTCAAAGGTCAAGGTCAAGGTCACAATGACCTTATTTTGGTACACGACACACCGCTATCCCAAGATGTATTAACATACCAAGTTTGGTGTTTCTAAGTGTTATAGTATTGAAAATACGGTCCGGAGAAGCATTTTCTATGACAGAGGTCACAGTTCAAGGTCACAATGACCTTATTTTGGTACGCGACACATCGCTATCCCAAGATGTATTCACATACCAAGTTTGGTATCTCTAAGTGTTATAGTACTGAAAATACGGCGCACAATCCTCGCTATTATCCTGTCTTCAGCGCCCAAATAGACAAGACAGTGTATACAAAACTCCATCCCATCAAAAGGATTTCTCTAACAATAAAGTCCACATCCAGAGAAACTAACTATAGAAACACATACAAAATAATAAACATCTCAGGATGTATCCAGAATCAAGGTCAATGTCACAATGACCTTTTTTTGGTAGGCGACACACCGCTATCCCAAGATGTATCCACATACCAAGTTTGGTATCTCAAAGTCTTATAGTATTGAAAGTATGGCCCGGAAGGGCGGAAGGACGGACGGACGGACGAAATGACGGACGGATGGACGGACGGACAGGGTGCAAACCTATAGTCCCCAACGGGACCGGTGGGGGACTAATAATAATATTGCAAATAAACGTTATTTTTATCTCAGTGCATATACGAAATTATTTAAACAACAGGCATTTACAATTGCCTCAGGCACTCATGAATGCATGCAGACTTAAATGCAATGCAACAATAACAAGTACATAATATATATTCTAATGCAAACAAACACTTGTCTTTGAATTTCTGAGGCCCCAAAGAAAGAAAAAGAAATATCCGATTTCGATATGTGGTAATTTATGTAATAAAGCATGCGATACTTGCAACTCAACTCTGTCTTTATCGGAATATTAACGTTTATATTGTACTTCCATTTGTTTATCATTTTCACCAAAACAATCACACAAAAAATCGATTGGCACGGACCGAAATAACAATCTCAGTTATTGTTTTTTTAAAGATTGTACCAGTATTTTTTGTTTCGAAAATGAATGATTAAAGATAGTGTACACAGAAAAGAGAAACATACTCCATACAAAGCAGTATCCCAGGCTCACGAAAACAACTGTTGGGATTGCCACTCATGATTGTCTTTTTGCGTGTTTTTAGGATTACTGTATTCTGTGAAAGCTGCATTTCCTGTTCGACTTTTATACTTATTTACAAACTGCAACAATAACAGCAAGATTTAACCAGAGTGGATAAAATATCTCGCCTTTCACTGCTAAGCTTAGGTTTGAAACAAGGGAAAAGTGGGTTCTCTGCCTCCACCACGACAAAATCGACCATCAGTGTAATAAAGGAGCATACACATGTTAAATGTACATGTATTAAACTTTTGCATTTTTTTATCGTGAGTAAAAAAGCACATACCTAAACACAAATCAGTATTATGTCTAAGAAAAAGACTGTTTCAATTTAACTATTAAATCAAATGGTATAAACAGTCAGAACTTATGTCTTCTTTATAACAATATAATTTTGCAATTATAAAAATAGAACATGTTTAGAACCATTCTGGTGACAAGCCACTTCAAACCCTATTTTTATGATAAAACAGCCTACCTGTGTTTAAAATCCATAAAGATAGAACCAGACCTGTAAGAAGAAAACATTGAATTATGTTTTACAAAATATCAAATGTCTGCATTACTGAATTTATGTTGTAATTAAGAACACAACACCTAATGCTTCCTATTAGTTTGTTTTTGACTTTTTTCTTCATAAACCTTAAAATCCGAAGGTAAACATGTTTGAAAAATACGTAAAGATACTGTGTATACATTTGAATACTATTTTATTCCTGTGTAAAGTGCAATTATAAACGCATAAGTTTTAAAAACTCGTCGAAAAACATGATATTATTTTAATGCATACTTATGCATAGTTGCTGAAACATTTTCCGAAATGGTCGGTTGAATTTGCAGAGAAACACACATCTATCCAAAGTCGTCTGCTAGTTCTGCTATACTGCAATTTCCAAATGCAATATTTTATGTAGCAATGGTTAAAATAAAACGAAATGATTTCGGATGATGACTGAGTTCTGTAAACGCTTCTCGTTGGAACTGACTTTTAGCGACATTTAGCTACTAAATAATGTATAGGACATGGGTCTAATATGATAATTTGTTGGCAAATTGCAGAGGCGGACATTTGATAAAACGAATTCCTTTAACGGTATTTCATCACAACATCTCGTTATCAGAGGTATTGAGGGTGAGGGCAATAAAGAGCCCGCAACAACAACGGACACCATAGTGCGAGCATTTATGTTTGAGTATCTGAAAACTGAAAAAGGAACGGGTACAAGGTATGATGTTTCATGCCGTCCACCGAATACCAACTGGAGATGTCTCTCGGCGCAACATAATTGTCCGCTTCAATAATCTGATCGATCGCGACGCTGTTAGGGAGGCTGGAACGAAGAAATTGAAATCGGGATCTCGGTTTAGCGTGGTACACGATCTACCACAAGAGTTATACAAGCTCAGGGCCGAGTTGTTAACGCGAAAGCGGAAAATAAACGTAATCACTAGCGGATCCAGGGGGGGCGCACCCGGCTAAAAATTCCGGATCATACATGTATGTCCATGTTACTGTAGATAAAATATCAAACAATATCGTGCACGCCCTCAGTATAAAAAAATATCTCGCTCGCTTCGCTCGCCCGACGCATAATGGCTAATGAGTGGTTTAATTAACACATTGTTAAGTCCTTTTATTTGAAAAAGGACTTTTTTATTCATATATGTATGTCCATGTTACTGTAGATAAAATATCAAACAATTTCGATGCACGCCCTCAGTATAAAAAATGTTGTCGCTCGCTTCGCTCGCTCGAAACATAATGGCTAATGAGTGGTTTAATTAACACATTGTTAAATCCTTTTATTTGAAAACGGACTTTTTTATTCATACATGTATGTCCATGTTACTGTAGATAAAATATCAAACAATTTCTTTGCACGCCCTCAGTATAAAAAAATGTTCTCGCTCGCTTCGCTCGCTCAGCGCACAATGGCTAATGAGTGGTTTAATAAACACATTGTTAAATCCATTTATTTGAAAACGGACTTTTTTATTCATACATGTATGTCCATGTTATTGTAGATAAAATATCAAACAATTTCGTTGCACGCCGTCAGTGTAAATGTTTTTTTCGCTCGCTTCGCTCGCTCGACGCATAATGGCTAATGAGTGGTGTTTAATTAACACATTGTTAAATTCTTTTATTTGACATTGTTAAATTCTTTTATTTGAAAACGGACTTTTTTTATTCATACATGTGTGTCCTTGTTACTGTAGATAAAATATCAAACACGCCCTCAGTATAAAAAAAATTCTCACTCGCTTCGCTCGCTGGCTCGACGCAGAATGACTAATGAGTGGTTTAATTAACACATTGTTAAATCCTTATATTTGAAAAACGAATCTTTTTTTATTCATACATGTATGTCCATGTTCCTGTAGATAAAATATCAAACAATTTCGATGCACGCCCTCAGTATAAAAAAATGTATCGCTCGCTTCACTCGCTCGACGCATAATGGTTAATGAATGGTTTAATTAACACTTTGTTAAATCCTTTTATTTGAAAACCGACTTTTTTATCCTATCAATGCACTACCGCAACCGTTTTATGAGGCCAGAGACGGACCCGAAAATTGACCAAAATCTTACGCCCCCCCCCCCCCTCCCCCCCCCCCCCCCCCCCCCCCCCCCCCCCCCTAAGCTGAAATCCTGGATCCGCCCCTGGTAATCATATACTAGTGTATATTAGCGATTACCCTTTTGTGATACTTAAATCTGTGATAGACTTTTAAATACGTGCTTAAAATACAATAGTATCCAGTAACACATATAATGCAGTATAAGCTCATATTACCAATGAGCCATGTGGCACAAACAATTCCAGCTGCTGTTGAAATCAACCCCGACTGATACTACGAACTGTGACGTCCGACCTCTGATAATAATTACATTCAACTCACAATTCTTAGTAATTTCAGTTATTTCTACTGATGCTTTTTCGGTAACATTTATATATCAACCATAACAATATCAATCAAAAACGCATAGTCCTCGTTTCGTCCTTCTTTTCGGTAGGATCGAAGCAATGGGAGAAGCGCTTTTGATGCATTGTTTGTATATGTACAATACCTGGTTGGTCAGGCGCAACAGCTATTAAAGGTACTGTTTTCCTTTACATAGGTGATTGACGGCTGACCTGCATTACATAAATATAGTATTTACAAGATAAATAATAGTAATATTTAATAATAATGATCAACGGGCAGCTAACTAGCCTCCGTTCACTAATGACGCCGATGCTCACTAGGGCAGCATGTGTTCATTGCTTTCCTACTATAATCGGCAATTAATTATCAATATGACCCCAATTAATGCATAGACGATTGTCTTAAGAGTGTGACGTGTAATTTGCAACAGGCTTGAGTAATAAATAATAAAATAATTATGTTTAGAGTTATTATCATAACCTAAAACCTTATCATTTGTTAAAAATATGTTTATTTTATTATGTTCTCTGGATGTGGACTTTATTGTTAGAGAATTACTTTTGATGGGATGTAGTTGTGTTTACACTGTCTTGTGTATTTGGGCGCTGAAGACCGGATAATAGCGAGGATTGTTTGCACATAAAATCGAGTCAAGCTAACCTGTAGGCCGTATTGCCTACTGACCGTTCCAAGTCGGTAACACTGTCTTTACCAGCCTTTCTGTTGTATTTTGTCTTTTTCGTTGTATTATTAATTAAATATTGCTTTTTGTTTGTAGTACAGTGCGGACATAGGATGCCATTGCGTTTGGACGCTGTGGCTTCTATAGGACCCTATATGTCGTTATTGCATGCGCTATAAATGCATATATATCAATTGTACATGAAACATAATAATTAATAACATAATCATATAAAATCTTAATATTATACTAATATAAAAAATGACCTCTTGGATATTTCGACTCTTGTCTCTTATTAAGCTAAACGCGTATACCATATTTCGGAAACATATTCATCAATTAAGTTTATCAGGGGCCTATGGTATTACACCTCCTTGATTTCATTAATGAAATATATAGTTGTATAGTGTTCTTATTCTTTATATATGTTTTTCGTTTTTATTTCTTCATCTTTATTTATATATATATCTTTTTAAATTTCTGTTGAAACTATTTTTTTCAATTAATTAATTTAATTAATTAAATCACTATTGTATATATCAGTTCCTTTAACGTTAAATATGACTATATTATTGCTTTAACATCCCCATCCATGAAAAAAACTAGTAAGAAAGGTATTCTTTCTAATTTACCATTCGATATTTACTAATCGATATATATATTTATTAGTGTTTATGGTTATAAAAAATTGTTTGTACGTGATTTTAGATCACGTCTGTAAAGATAATATAGCTTTAAGTATATTATCTGGTTCTGACTAGTTTTACCTGGTACAATAGTGGTGTGTCTCACTTATGCACGTGTAAAGTGAGTACACCGTGTACATATACTGAAATTGAATTGCGTTCAATCATTCGAGATATGACAGGTTAAGTAGCGTGGTGCAGTTTACATCGTTTTCCCCTCCGACCCACACTTAATGATGATACAATGTATTAAGATTGTATAATTAGATGCTGATATGTATTTTTGTATTTTGCAGTTTGTTTCACTTTGAGAATGGTGTACTCAATGCGAGTGCGTACGTAATCTACAGTGATGTGTTCCATACAATGAAGAGTTTTGAAGTTCTCAAAACTCTCTTTTTTCCATTAATCTGTTATAGTGACTTTGAAAAGCCACACATCAATAAGTGGTTTCTTTTGGAACCATCGCTGGATTAAATTGTGTTTATGTTTATTGATAGCAACCGTTCAAAATGTTTTCATGAATTAAGAGTTTTCACTCTTGGTATGAATTTATTGCATATATGTTGTCGATAATAGGTATATAAATTATTGAAATAATGATTAATAAGTAATTTATGTTCGTCTGAATGAAATGAAAGAAAACATAACATGATTAACTTCTTCGAGACTCCCCCTTAATTTTCCGCGGACATATTGGATCTCTGCGGACATATTGGCACCCTAGGTGAGGTACAATATGTCCGCGGACACATTGGCACGTTGCGGACATATTGGGACCCTACAAATAACTACGGCGACAACGATTCAGTTTTATTGTGAAACAGCGGAGTATGCTTATTGTCTGAACTTCATATGCAAAACTTATGCAGTATTTATATTATTATGTATGTGATATTTCTTTTAAACCCGTGATAAACACATTGTGGTATTTCGTTTGCACACTTTCCAAATGTCGTTTGCAGGTATGTAATTGCCTGAAATGTTATGGGCATTATGATACATTTGATATTTAAAGGCATTCCCCATAAAGTAATAAACAAGAGAAAGTAGACGCAATATATTTGCATACGTTTGACGCCACGACAATAATACGTTTGGTATTTAGCTGCATTGATAGTATCTGAATGGCATTAATATAATTATCACATTAGCGACATTGGATAATTCGACAGGCTATTTGGGTAAATTGAGCTGAATAATTAATTGTTATAATTGATCTGAATACGGATGTGAACTCTTCTGATGGCATTTAGGTTGTATTGTACATTGCAAGTCCATATTGGCAAGGGAATGTGTTTTACCATTTCTCCACCAAGTATAATTGATTTTGCCGCATTGCAACACATGCTCATGTTAGAGCTATATCCTTTACACTATTTAGTCCTGAAAGCCAATGCAAATGTCAAACAGGAAGTGAATCACACACAGAAATCAGCCACCATCCAAACAATACTCATTTTCAACATGTTGCATGTTTCGATTGTCTCAGCCTTTCTAAAAACGTTCAGGATAGCTCCGGCGTACTTGTCATTTATCTGTAGACAAACACTTTAAAGACACATTTCGAGCCTATTGTATTTGTGGGGGAGAGAATTTCTATAGGTAACTGTAAATCGCTGTTAGAAATACATTTGCACAAGGAAATTGAGATTATTAGTTTTTTGTCAAAGGATGAGGCCCGTCCCATAAAGAGTGTATAATAATGTAGTACAAATTATAACCGTTTTGCAATTTATGTGCACTTGTATATATGTTAAAACAACTATGTTAGATGGATTTTCTTAAAAGACCCGTGTTAACAATTAATAGTTTTTGAATTTTTAGCACAATATACTCTATTATCAGCTACTTCTCTGCCATGTTTTAGTAAATCTCAAATGCAAAAAACTTATCGGGACTTCAAAATTCAAAAATCGTTGTCATCTGTCAGTGTTTTTGATCACCTGAACCGAAGGTGTTGTTGTTGCCAAAGTGTGTTGTTGAATAGTGTGGACAGTGGTTACCAAATCCGTATGGACAATTTCATATGGGCCATAGGTGGAACTAATATTAGTATACGGTGCAGTAAAATTATCATTTCTAATTCTTGTGTTGTTGTTTGTTTTCTGATATTAGTAATAACAACAAGAGAATCGGTAGAAACGATGGATGCATCCCGAAAGTTACACAGAAAAAAGTTATGTTTAGTGTGAGTGCTTCCTTATTCAAAATGAATCCGTACGAAACTCTATTATGCTCCGGATAAGATTTTTTTAAAAATGGGAGATAATTAAAAAAAGTAGTGAAGCTAGAGTTATGGTTCCTATGAACTGCACTCCATCTCATTGTCCCAGTCATTCACACTAACTTTAATCAAGCATACTTTTTGAGTTATGCTCCGGACAAAAAGTATGACGCACGGACGCACACACGGAGGGACGGAAAAAGCGGCGACTATATGCTCCCCCATAATAAACAATCTAGTGTTTTTAGTTACAATATATTTTATATCAAAAACTAAGGTAAATGAAACGAAAAAAAATGTGATGGGGCCTCAATATAGGCCTCAATATAATGCCTCTGTGGTAATCAGTCAGCGAGAAGTAAGCAGTTAAAAAGCATGCTATCCATGATTTTTCAACGACTCCATTCAGTTGGGAAATGTGTCTTTAAGTATATTATCTGGTTCTGACTAGTTTTACCTGGTACAATAGTCGTGTGTCTCACTTATGCACGTGTAAAGTGAGTAAACTAATTGATATAGTCGATACAGCTATTGTACAATGCGATTGTATTGCGTATTTATAAAATATACAAACGTTTAAATAAATTACCAGGTTTCGCATTATTGTACTAATTGAATCTAAATGTACAGTAGTGATATTAGGACGTTCTGCTGGTTAGCATGGCTCTTATAAACTAACAATTGCGAAGAAAGTACGAGTATATATAAATTTTTATATTCTGTCAATGCGAGTTTTTTTTCTTTTTTGTATATAAACATGATCATCTTTGTGCTATACTTATATTGCCTATTAATGTTGCGTAGTTTGTTAGAGGATAGGCCAGCAGAGCTCATGGGATGGCGATTTGTCCGTCGTCCGTCCTTTAACTTTTACCTCGTTAACACGATAGGGGGCCGATACTTTTCAAACTTTACCAGATTGTTGATATCAATAAAAGCTCGGACGATTTCGAAAACCAGCCAAATCGGACCATTTACACCGGGTTATGGCCCTTGATTTTCTGAAATATGCTATAGCTTGGCCTCGTTGACATGATAGGAACTTCAATTTTCATCCGATCTTTTTTAAAATTTACTAGATTGTTGAAATCAATGACAGCTCGGACGAGTTTAAAACCAGCCAGTTAGGACCAGTAACACCGGAGTTATGGCCCTTGATTTAGTTAACATCGCTATATTTTGCCTTGTTAACACGATAGGGCCATCGTGTTTCATCCGATCTTTACCAAACTTTACCAGATTGTTACTATCAATGAAATCTTGGACAATTTTAAAAACCAGTACCAAGCCTAGTTGTACACATCCGGTTGGTTGATTTGATGGAGTTATGGCCCTTTAGAAGTGTTAATACACAAACGTTGTCTAGACTAGTTCTCTGGAACCCCTGGCCGGATTTCAGCGTAACGTTTTAGAGATGATCAGTGCCAGATTTAGTTGTGCAAATCGTCGCCGTGTTCCGGATGAATGATTTTTGGTGGAGTTATGGCCCTTTAAACGTTTAAATACACACATTTTGGTTGGACTATTTCTCTTGAACCCCTAGTGGATTTCAGCGAAACTTTTCAGGGATGATCGAAACCAAGCTTAGTTGTGCATATCATCACCGTGTTGCGGTTGAAAGATTGTTGGCGGAGTTATGGCCCTTTAAAGGTTTTAATACACAAACTTTGTCCCGGCTAGTTCTCCTGATCCTCTGGCCGGATTTTAACGAATCTTGGCGGGGATGATGAGTACCAAGCCTAGTTCGGCTTATCATTGCCGTGTTCCAGTTGAAAGCATGTTGGCAGAGTTATGACCCTTTAAAGGTTTTAATACACTAACTTTGTACAGCCTAGTTCTCCTAAACAACTGGCCAGATTTCAGAGAAACTTGGCAGGGGTGATCAGTACCAAACCGTGTTACGTATATCATCGCCATGTTCTGGTTGCATGATTTTTGACTTTAGCTGTAGCCATTAGGGCGTCCACATGCCCTCTTGGGCCTCTTGTTTTAAGGCCTATGTCGTGGTCTGTCGCCAGCTCGTTTGTCCGTTTACTTTTTGTTGTCATCACTCTAGCATTTTCATGTTGTATCTTCGCCAAACCTGGTCAAAATGTTTATATCAATGAACGTTTATATCAATGAGCTCGGATTCATTCGAGGCAGGTCAGATTATTAACACTAGAGTTTTGACCCTTGGTTTATTAAAAAATGCCATCTTTTGCCTTGTGAATAGTATTACACATACATTTTACCAAACGTTGCAAGATTGTTGATCTTAATGAAAGTTTAGACAAGTTTGAGAACAAGCTATATTGGATTCGTAATATCAGAGTTATGGCCAATGCCCATTTTTTAAACGGGCGAATCTAGTTAGTACAAATCAATAAGCGGGGGTCACAAAAGACATATTTAATGTTTTAAATGCTTTTATATAGAATTCTATAGAGACGACGTAAAAAGGAAACATTTGTTTTCCATGAATACCATTCAATTGAAACAAACATTACTATAGTGTTGTAACGATATCAGGCAACACGTGACGTCAGTTGCGGAGACACCAACTGGCTTTATATGAATAGTTGCTCAAGAAACGATATCAAAGGATATTATTTTGTGTAGCCCACCATATGAAATATTGACTCAGTTAAATTATTATTTGCGGAACTTTTCAATTTCGATTCGAAGCGATCAAGTGCTGTTATACTGACATAGTTCGAATATTTCTCAGTTCGCATCATTTAAATGCATCTTATACAAGCATGTTTTTGGGGAAAATAAAACTACACTAAATATTGATTAGGTTAATGAAAGAGGAAGACCATTTATTTGATTGCCCGTAAAGTGACATTCAAACTATTAGCAGAAGTATTAAGTTGTAGATAAACTATATTACCATCTAGCTTTCCAACATTTTGGCGCTAAAAGTATAATGTCAGCATTTGACAATCCTAATTCATCAGAAACATTCAGAGACAAACTAAGGAACATTCCATGATTTCATTATTATATCGAATTTGTTGTGATGTGACTGTTGTGACATTTACATGGTAATGACATTTTCAATATGACTCGATAACTGCGATGAATAAGTGTTGTATGAACAATGTTGCTGACGCGTTCAGCCCTTCTGGTCGAAGGCTAAGTGAGTTGATGAGAGTACTCGATATCCGTCGTTTGTCCGTCGGTTAACTTTTGCCTTGTGATTTCATTCTTAAATTGATCTTTATCAAACTGTGTCAGATTCTCACGTCAATGAAAGATCGGAACTTGTTTGAAAACCAGCTAGATCGGATTAGTACCACACATGACCCTTGAATTACTGAAATATTTCATATTCTGCGTTTTGAATAATCTAGGACCTTCATTTTACATTTGTCCTTTTCCTATAGGAATTATTTTAAAGGTGTATATGTAACTTTAATAAGATGTGTCATACTTATCAAATTGCTATCAATGTCCTATTGGAATTATTTTAAAGGTGTATATGTAACGTTTAATCAGATTTGTCATACTTACATCAACTTGTTATCAATTTCCTATAGGAATTCTATTAAATGTGTATAAGTAACGTTTAATAAGATGGGTCAAGCATGTACTTACATCAAATTGCCATACATTTCCTATAGGAATTCTTTTAAATGTGTATATTAAACGTTTAATACGATTTGTCATACTTATATCAACTCGCTCTCAATTTCCTATAGGAATTGTATTAAACGTGTATATTTAACGTTTAATAAGATGTGTCATACTTACATCGACTTGCTATCAATTTCCTATAGGAATTCTATTAAATATATAAATGTAACGTTTAATGTGTCATACTTACATCGACTTGCTATCAATTTCCTATAGGAATTCTATTAAATATATAAATGTAACGTTTAATGTGTCATACTTACATCCACTTGCTATCAATTTACTATAGGATTTGTATTAAATATGTAAATGTAACGTTTAATAAGATGTGTCATCCTTACATCGACTTGCTATCAATTTCCTATAGGAATTGTATTAAATATGTAAATGTCTTGCTATCAACTTCCTATAGGAATTCTATTAAATATGTAAATGTAACGTTTAATAAGATGTGTCATCCCTACATCGACTTGCTATCAATTTCCTATAGGAATTCTATTAAAAATGTAAAAGTAACGTTTAATAAGATGTGTCATACTTACATCAACTTGCTATCAATTTCCTACAGGAATTCTATTAAATATGTAAATGTAACGTTTAATAAGATGTGTCATACTTATCAACCTACTATCAATTTCCTATAGGAATTCTTTAAAAGGTGTAAATGTAACGTTTAATAAGATGTGTCATACTTATCAACCTACTATCAATTTCCTATAGGATTTATTTTAAAGGTGTATATGTAACATGTACTCTGTTGGATGTATAGACGTGAAATAATATGTGAACTATTTGTTATCTGATGTCAATATTTTCTAGAACATCCACGCATTTCAAATAAAATAAAACAGTATATGCATTAATTGCGTGATTTATATGTTTTTACATGATTACACTTTAGGTGCGTGGGGTAACATCACACGCAATATTGTGATTCTGTGTATACTTTACATATTATAATTAAAAAGTATGTTTGTAGGGCATCTTTGGCATGTGTGCTGCTACCACGAAACAATGTTATTGTAATAAAATCACTTGAACTGTCAACTGTCATCAAAAAGTTATCTTGTTTAAGAATTTCAGGGTTTTTTATGTGCCCTTGATCAGCCACATTTTATCCAACTATGCAAGGTGCAAAGATAGCAACTTTTTGTTTGTACATATACAATGTATATATGTTTGGGACCAGATACGGTGTATATATATAATTACGAGTTTTATTTCAAGCATAGAAAAAGTATTTCTAAGTATAAATCAGGCGGCATAGCTATTGCTGTTAAAAAAATATATCATCAATATATCACCCCAATTGAAACTGAAAGTAAGCTTGTATTTTGGTTTGTCATATCAAAACGATTAACGCACAGAAATGACATTCTGTGTGGTGTTGTATATATACCTCCTGCTTAATTAAACATAAGTTTTGCTTTGAAAACTATCTTACCAACGCACCATATTGTTCGTTAAAATATATAACCAAATTCAGAACAAGAAATCACAGGTTATCAGTTGAAACTGGCAATTGGAATAAAACTCCGTATAATCGTAGAATATGCCAGCTTTGCAAAACGGATATAGGAGATGAGTTCCATTATCTGTTTGAATGCCGCGAATTCAAAACTCAACGTAGTAAATATATCAGTCCAGACTATTTTAAAAGACCTAATGTATACAAATTTGGTAAATTAATAAACACCAAAAATAATGCAGAGTTTAGAAAATTGTGTGAATTTATTAAAAACATCATGCAAAGAGTCAAATAGATAATATACATGTTGTAATGTAATACTGTTTGATTTTGTTTAATTATGTATTGGTTTCGACATTATTTTTGCCATGCATTTGCCAACAAATAAATGAAGAACTCTCACATATATGTGTATACAAAACAGATCTTTAGTTATATGGTAAATGAGGACTACCTGGGAGATCATTTCTTCTCCCAGCTATTACCAAATTGCATTACTCTTTTGTAATTAACCATGTCCTATTATATTTATAATATCTGTCTTCTATTATACTTATGAGCCTCGATGCTGATTTAAATGTTGTTATACATACCTCATATATTCATGTAAATGTGAATTGAGTGAATAAAAGATATTGTATTGTATTGGGACTTCAAAACATCAGGAATAGCCTATCAATAACGGCCTGAATGTTTGTTGATTTCTCGGTGTTTGTATCGTTATATAATTACGCTATTATTATTTGATTATAATTGTTAATCTAAATGGGCCCCTTTCGCAGGCATTCTCTTCTAATATCATAACCTTGTAATCATAGCTGTAGGATCATTTGTACATTTATTTCAGATTTGTCTTCATTGCAATCGTTGTTTAGCTGATTTTATTTTAAATGGTATATCTTTGTATTCCTGAAGAAGGCGTTACGCCGAAAGCGCTCAAGTATCTATTTTAGCAAGTATACACGCTGCTAGTAGTTTTTTATATCCAGCTGATAATCCCAAAGTGTTGCAATATACCATGTGACCACATCATTGAGCAGCCAGAATGTTATATTTGAAAAACTGTAGTCTTGATAAACAAATCACATATTTTTAAAAATTACATTTCAAAACAAACGTACACTCCAACTACCAATCCAGTTAAAAATAAGAAAATTAGCCTTTTATATTTATCATATTTTGAACAGAATGTGAATCCAAATCTATACTTAAAATAAATACTTGTTAATTAAACTACTGTAATACAAGAGATGTTCGACTTATCCCCACTTGGATGGGGATGTTCCCCGAGCAACTTCTTATGGGGTGTATCTGTCTCAACTTATTCGTTTTTCTAGAGCTTGTACTCGAGTTGAGGACTTTAATATTCGTAATCTTTGTATAACTAAAAAGTTACTCAATCAGGGTTACCGTTACCATAAACTTCGTAAAACCTTTGCAAAATTTTATTATCATAACCCTGATCTTCTTTCCAAATATAAATTTAATTTAAGGACTCTTCTGCGACAAGGACTATCACAACCTGACTTCTATGGTGATGTGATTTATAAACTTCGTAAGATTCTTGGTCATGATCACTTTCATACTATCTTTGTTAAACTTGTTAAAAAGTTTATCAAAAGAGGTTATGACCCTATCATTTTGCAACGTACTGCATGCTTGGTGGTGGACCCTTTTACAGTTCACCACTATGCTTTCCTCTTTAATTGTACGATGACCGGACAGGCTGTGGACCCTGTGATGACGCCTACCTAAAGCCCATTGGGACGGTGGCGTTTGATGTTTGTCCATGATCTTTCTTGTCGTGCCCTTAATGGTTTATTCTCTTACTGCTCTGGCTTCTGCAAAGTCATTGAGTACCTTCATTGTGGCTTTCTAGGCTATTGTTTCTTTGTATTATATTTACACGAGCATATTTGTGTTTTACTTATATTGCCTATTGATGCTGCCTTGTTGGTTAGAGATTAGATCATGGCGGGGATTTCTTTATTTACACTGTCCTGTTTTAATGGGATGACAGTAGGGTAAGTGTGAGGTTTGGTGCACCCTAGAACCGGTTTAAACCCCCAGTGGATTACTTTGCCACTGACCGTTCCAAGGCGGTATCCCTATTGTCAACCCTTTTGTGTTTGTGATGTCGTTTGCATTTTTTATTACTTTTGTCTTTTCGTTTGTCTGTTTGCATGTTTGTTTTTGTGTTTCGTGGTTGACTGTCGTCCTTGAATGCTGCTTTCCCTGTCCGATATTTAATCCTTTTTTATAACGTAATACATTTGTTAAGATTTCTTTATCAGGCAGAAGTGACTATCATAAACAATGCGTGATATCCATATATTACATTCTTACTACAGTTTTATAGAAATGTCCAGGTATCAGAAATCTTGTAATACCTTGAACTGTACTGAGATATATCTCCCTAGGGAAATATAGCTTCCTAGCCGGAACTACATTTTTTGACCTATAAACCTAAACTAATTTTATATAACTACACAGAATAAAATCAGAAATATCCCAAATCCACAAAAGCCGTCTGCTTCAAAGTTTATCATTGTCAAAAGATGGCAGAATTACTAGATTTCATCTCTCAGCAAGCCATTGAAGACTTTTTACACAAGTCTGAGTATGAGGAGCTGCCAAACACACACCAGCCTGTACAGTCACAATCATCAGTGAGGTTTGCGTCTGTAAATACAAATAATGTGATGGATTTTATTTCTGGCCAGGCAAATGCCAACACAATCAAAAAGACAGAGCATGAAATGGCACTGTTTTCGTCGTTCTTGCGTTCACAAAATGAACAGAGGACTATTGAAGTACTATCAACAGCAGAGTTAGATCTCAACTTTGGAAACTTTCTGGTAAATGTAATTAAAAAGGATGGATCCGAGTATGAGCCCTCCACAATACGCGGATTTATGTCGAGTCTTGACAGGTACTTGAAAATGAAATATATGCCTCACCAAGTTAACAAGAATCCTATCTTTCCTCATAGTAACAATGCGCTAAAAGCTAAAATGACGTACATGAAATCGTGTGGCCTTGGAAACAATCCTAACGAGAGTGACGAGTTGACTGATGAGGACATAGACAAGTTGTTTGAATGCGGTCAGCTAGGTCACGACTCTCCCCAACAACTGGTCAATATGCTGCATATGACAATCTGTATTGTCTTTGGCATGCGGGGAGGAATCGTGCATCGTAACCTAAAATGGGGAGATATCGAATTATTAACAGATGAAGACGGTGACGAATATTTGTGCATATTAAGGAGTGCCAGACAAAACACGTGTTGGTACCGATTCGAGAAATGTTAGAAAGTTTAAGCCAAAAGCTTTGGTATATAAATTCGAAAACCAGTCGCTGTCCCGTTGCAGCTTACAAAATATACAGGGATCACAGACCAACTGATATGATGGACACTGAATCCCCATTTTTTCTAAGCGTAAATGCCTAAAGAAGACCAGGTTCAGACCAGTGTTGGTTCAAAAATGTACCAATGGGCAAAAATCTCATATACAAAAAGGTCAAAACAATGAAAGAAAACTGCCCGACAATCAATGATCAAAGAAAACTGACCAATCACAGTATTAGGAAACATCTAGTTCAGAAGTGTTATGACATATGTCTGGCCCCTACTGCCACTGTCCAAATAAGTGGACACGACAATTTGCAAAGTGTAAACAATCATTCCAAAATGAACCAAAAACAACAAAGCAAGTGGCTACAGCATTAATGGACACCAAACAAGCTAATCTTGTCCCATTCCAACAGCTTCCATCAGCTTCTACTTCCACTGTCACTGATGAACAAATTCATGCACAATCACAGTGCAGTTAATTGTCATACCACCAACAGAAGGCAACATCTACATTTTCATCGGTATTTCACGGTACAACAACAATTCATGGAGGTACAATCAATTTCTATCCTAACGTAAATGACAGATCACCCAAGCCGAAGAAACTAAGAAGAATTCACAGAGTTCTCGACTCAGATTCCGACTAACAATACAACGTTCGTTACTTATACACGAGTGAACATCTGAAATGACGTCATACAATGTGTAAACACACACGGTTGACCGAGAACAGTACACGTTGCTAAAATCGTTATTAATTGAACTGTTTTGATGGTTATTAGTTACTTTCATAATAAAAACGTTAAAATATTCCTACATAAATGTATTTGGGACACAATAAAATAACTGTTTTTTGTTGAAATTAGTTTCCGTCGCCCTTAATGGCCTTATAAATTATGGCTGCATATGCAAACTCAATGACATGGCCTGTTAAAAGAACCTGTAAAAAAATGTTTCAACTTACCTTTCAGTGATAATCCAGCCATATCCTGAATTTTCACAAGAACGTCGAATAAAATGATCAAGAAATCCATTTAATTTCAGTTTTGACTTTTCTGTCGGCGAGCAAAAATGAATAAAAATGCCGAGTCGGTGCTATCACGTGATGTCAAAACACGCCCATCAAGCGCATATCAATGCGCGTTTTCACAGAAAGAAAGAAAAAGGAAAAAGGCAGTTAGCCTACACATTTTAAAGATTACATAGTTAAGATGGAATGTAATATTATATAGTTTAATTACCATGAGTTTTTCAATACGGGAATTTCTATCCCTCGTGAAAATACGTCCGAATAAACAAACTCGTGCTTACGCACTCGTTTGTTAATGCGGACGTATTTTCATTCAGGATAGAAATCCCGTATTGAAAAACTCATGATAATTAAACTCTATATGTGAAACTGTAATTTAAAACTTGTGTATTTAACAATAAATTCCAGTTTTACGTGGTTTAGGCACTGCTTAAGACCGAGCAGAGAGCACTAACTCATTCTCTCTCCTCTATTAAAGGGACACACAGCAACCTTAAAGTATTTATATTAATCACTACAATAACACCTCGATTTCATTTTGAATTTAAACCTGCTTGCATTTATTCAAATAAAATGTAACAAAATATGAGAGTTTTCAACTGTTAACGTCTTCTTCATTGTTCTGCCATAAACGACGTTGATATGTATTATTGCAATATAATCAGCATATAGAACTATGCGAAAACAATTCGTTTTGAACTTGACAAATAATGATAAATATTAATTAATGAATAACAAATAAAAAATATTTTATTTAGAACAACTATCGAGACATCGCAATTTTAAACAAGAAAAGTATAACGCATGCGTTATATGTAGACGATTTTTAATAATGGGTTAGTTTGTGGAGATTTTGTTCAAGTCACATACCTGTAGTCTTAAGGTAAAGTGAAGAATTAAAAAATACTGAATGAATACAGGTTAGTTTTTATTTGGTCTAAGACATGTTAAAGGGAAACTATTGAACTATACACTGTTACCAGGTGATCTTGATCACACAGACGCAAACACTTGAGAATTGTCTGCATTTATTAATAAGCATTTGTCATTTACTGATCATTGGGACCCTGCTTTTAATTAGACTAATATACTATATACACACTAGTTTCCGTCTAGAAAACAGATACAAAGTCCAGACTCTATTGTGCCCATCGCGTCAGGTGTACCTTGACGTGTTCGTTGGCGGACGGACTATAAACCTTAGAATTTCACACACACACACACCCTAGAAAACAGATATAGGTTCTTTTCTGTATCATTGTTACTAGAGTGTCGTTTGTTATTATATGTAATTGTTTATAGTACTGGATACAAGAGACGTTATGTGGTATGACACTTTCATAATTCACCATCTAATAACTAGAATTCTATAAGCCAAAGTATGCTGGTGTTTTATAAACTAACTATCAGGACTACAGTTATCAATCATTGGCATACACAATTACAGTAGAATTTAAGTTGGTAATAAACTCAAGTAACAATAGAAATTAAGAACAGAAAACATACTGTTATTGATTTTAGCATAGTTCAGCTAAGCACAATAACAAACAAGATTAACACAATATGTACATATTTCAAAACATGAGCATAATTAACCGCATGAAATCATAATCATGATTATATACATATATAAACTCACGCTTTGTTTTACGATACTTTGCACATATTATGTATATGCACCATAACTTACACATTTCCAAGTTACGGGGTATTTATGCGTTTGAAACCTAACTGTGTGGCAAAATGAATTAGGGGCTTTACTACATAATTAGATAACGGCAATTAACATGCAGAGGCTTTCTACAATACCGTTAATAATACAGCAGTACACACGATATTCATGTTGTTGTTTTTTCTTGCCTTTTAATTGGAATACGGCGCGCCAAGGATTAATCGTGTCCTGCAACTTCATTGTAATCACCTCAGTATGTAATAGCTACACTTAAAATATATACTAAATGCAATTACAGTCCCGTTCATTGTTATATTTAAACCTAGCCTACAATACAACGATTTTTGCAACTAGTGTGTGTACATGTTTATCTAGACCAGGGTCTAAATTGTTATCTACTCAGCTTTTAATAAAATTCCTATAAACCACACATCGAATGATCCAAGTGCAAAGAAAGAACAGTATTTTATAGATGTATAGCAGTGTAAGGGGCAATGTATAAAGTATTAAAACAACACTTGTATACATACTTTTCAAATTATAACTTAAGAGAAGTATGATCTTTTTCACAGATGTGTTAACATGTTGCTGGGATGCCGACCTCTGGTCAGTTAGCATGTTGCTGGGATGCCGACCTCTGGTCAGTTAGCATGTTGCTGGGATGCCTACCTCTGGTCAGTTAGCATGTTGCTGGGATGCCGACCTCTGGTCAGTTATCATGTTGCTGGGATGCCGACCTCTGGTCAGTTAGCATGTTGCTGATCATGTTGCTGGGATGCCGACCTCTGGTCAGTTAGCATGTTGCTGGGATGCCGACCTCTGGTCAGTTATCATGTTGCTGGGATGCCGACCTCTGGTCAGTTAGCATGTTGCTGGGATGCCGACCTCTGGTCAGTTAGCATGTTGCTGGGATGCCGACCTCTGGTCAGTTATCATGTTGCTGGGATGCCGACCTGTGGTCAGTTAGCATGTTGCTGATCATGTTGCTGGGATGCCGACCTCTGGTCAGTTAGCATGTTTCTGGGATGCCGACCTCTGGTCAGTTAGCATGTTGCTGGGATGCCGACCTCTGGTCAGTTAGCATGTTGCTGGGATGCCGACCTCTGGTCAGTTAGCATGTTGCTGGGATGCCGACCTCTGGTCAGTTAGCATGTTGCTGGGATGCCGACCTCTGGTCAGTTAGCATGTTAATTATGCATTACTGCAGAGCTACATCCTGCTGAGAGATAACTACCGTTAAAGATGCCAGGCCAAGTTGGCATATACTTGACATATTACTTTTGTAAATCTTTATTAAAAACGGTTTCCGAACGATTCCAACTATATAAATATATAAAATTGTTAAAAAACGTGCTTTTGATGATTTATTTTACTTCGTACATTTTCGTTCCCATTCGGTAGTTTCCGAGCGCACCTGACGTGTGACGTCAAACTACCATTGACCTTCCCGACATGTCAGTCAGTGATGTCAGTCAGTGATGCGTTGATATCTCCCGCGGATACATCATTTCTTGTTTTTAAAAATGTGATGTGTCTTTAATGTAGCACTGCATACCACCTTATTACTTTACGTTATAACACAGCAAGTGGTCAATAAAATGTCTAGCGCCGCGTGTATCTCATTATCTGCTAATTTGCATACACTATTACTAATTAGTATAACTTACAGTATAACTAGTTCATTAGTCTCTATAGACATGTAGGAAGCATTTACAAAAACTTAGAAAGTTCAAAACTAATTAACAATTAAAGTGGTGACGCAAAATTAGCTGCAAAGTTTACATCAAATTATTTCAAATAGTATATATCTTTATTTCCTCCATATTGAAGATTCACATATGTAATTACAAGGTTACACTTACACGTAATAACCATGTATATAAAATGAACAAGAACATATACTCGGTAAAAAAAGTTTTGGACCAGGGTATATAAAGTCATATAAAAATAAAACTAATGGACAAAATTTAAGTATCTTTTTTTAGTAACCAAGGTCTACCCTACCCGGTTAATTTGGTACCAGAAACATTAAATTCCAAACAAGATTTGATTTTAAAAAAATATCGCGAACACACAAAGGGTCTGTAAAAAATGTTGCAAAGTCCATACAAAGTAACAGTTACGGACACATTCGAGTAACCAATAAAAAGATTATTATTTTTTTCGCAAACTTTCATGTAAACGATAATTGTTGTTGATTGTTGATCTATTGTGAATTATCAACTGAGATAATAAGAGTTATGGTCGAATGTCATGGTTCAGCTATCATTGTAAGGGTTCGAACACTGCCATGGTCCAAAACTTCTTTTACAGAGTATATATACCAGTACATTTAAAAAGTTACCTGGTTTTATAGTTCTTTCAAACTAATATAGAGTCTCAAGTAAATGATAATAGATTAAAGAAGTGATACATAGGTTGGCAAAGAGCATACTTCAACAATTAGTGGTCATTAGAAAAACCTTCCCGAAACGAAATTACAAGATTATTCAAACCCATTTAAGTACGCATAGATCTGCCTCCTGCTACATTACCACCACACACTTACAATATAATTCATTAATACAATAGAATGTATTAATCTAGATAATTAGAAGATTTAAACTAAACATATTGTGAAGAAACAAAACACGCTTTATATTATATATTAATACGCAAAACAAGCGCTATTTTAAACATGTAGTAATATCAAATAACATTGCAAGGTACTGTGACAACAATATAAAATTAACGCGAACCCATGCACAATTATTTGCGTATAAGCGTTTATTTATCCTCGCTGTATTGCACTAAGCATTTTAGCGAGCAGACCTAGGTTTAAAGTCTCATCCGAAGGACTGGTAAGGTAGGAAATACTTTTGAAATATTTCGATAATTAACCCAAATTCGGTCCTGGCTGGGATTGAACGCGCGATCCCTGGGTTACTAAGCCGCAGCGTTAACCATTACACCACGGCGCTACCATCACAATTATTTTTAGAAAGTTACCTGGTTTTATACTTCTTTTAAACTATTCAGTCTCATGCAAATGAGACAAAGAACATACTTCAGTCTTCGGTGGTCATTAGAAAAACCTTGTTGAAACGAAATTACAAGATTAATAAAACTCATTTAAGTACGTTTATTTCTGGCATTTACCTTGCCCCAACACAGTTTTACTTTAACATGCAGTAATTTCGATTATGTCGCATTGTGCGGTGACCACAATAGAGTAATATATTATAGACATTTCTAAAAAGTTTGTATAGTCATCTTTGAGCAAACGTTCTAATTCATCACATGGTGCGCCTGACATAACACCAAGTCTCGCATATGAATCCAAGCTAGTTATAAAATGTCAAACAGGAGAACCAACTGCTACCTTCAGATCATACATAATATAAGAATCTTTCATGGGTATCCGGTGAAGGTATTAGTGTTTTTATCGGAACTGAGGCTCTGCTTATACCGAGGGTTGGAATTCCCTATCTAAACCGAATACCCATGATAGATTCTTTTTCTTGCATATCAGAGACATGTTGTGCGTTGACATCGCCATCTACTAACGCTTTTGCATGTTTTCCTGCATACCGGATGTTGGTGCGCGCGTGACTTTTATCTTTACCCATAAAGATTATAAGAATCTGGTATCTGGTGAAGATAGGGAATTCCAACCTGAGGTATAAGTGTTTTTATCGGAACCAAGGCTCTACACATCAGTTTTGTGTTATTATGACACATTCTCCATATTAGACTCTCGTTGAACACTGGCTTGACACTGTGAAACTCAAACAGAGCTGGATCGTTTGTCCGTATATACCATACATATTATTCGCGCACTTTAACTCGCCGATTTATTTCTCGCTTCCAAATATTTTGATGGGAATACACCATTTTCAATATAATTGTCTAATATATCAAATACACCACATTTCACCAGTACTGGTACAATATCTTGTACATACAATTTCTGCATATTTTCCGTCTGATTAAAATTGGAGCATAGTCTAAATAAAATAAGTCTTTAATTCGAGAATGAATTTCAGCCGACATAACTGACCAAGCAAATCGAGTTTTTTTCTTATCAATTTCTGATTCAATTGAGTACGCACCATGTAAATAAACTATTGAATCGGCTGAATGGCATTGCAAAATTTGGATGATGCTTCGCAGCATTACTCTAATGTAAATCTTGGTTACGTCATCACGCCTTAGATTCCCGCAAAACAAAAATGCATTTAAAATCAAAGTTAACATCCAAATTTTGCAATGTCATTCAGACGATAGTTTATTTACATGAAAGCCGTGATAAAACCTTCATCTGCCTTGTAAAAAACAAACATTCAACGCAACTTATACATCAACTCTTGTTATAGGCCATATTGTTTACATAGCAACAGTGCACTATTTCCTGTGCCGTTGCCTTCCAGCTAACACAATTTCGAGATTTTGAACATACCAAAGCTCGATATACACAAAAGGGAAGTCTTTAATTTTGGATTGTTCATATTCAAAGCATTTAAATTACGTAATGCATTATTATATAATAATTAAACTATATTTTCCTTCTCCCAAGTAAATCTTTTTTTCTTTATTTTTTCTTCTTAATTATGGATATGCACAAACACTGAAGCAGTCTCTTTGTATGGTGATATTTGCTAAGATAAACTAATTTACCGTATGTATATTCTCCCAGGAATATTATTTAATAATGTTCCAAATAATATGTTTTAATAGACACAAATCCCTGTGGGATTTCATTATTTGTATTTTGATGAATGTATGTATTGATCATCAGTCATGTGACTCTATTTTTGTATAGTAAATATGTTGCCTCATGGGCCAATCTGGCCTAATGGCATTTAGAAAATAAAACTTCCAAAACTTCCATGAGGCGGGATGGATGCCGAAGCACTAACTTCCGGGATAGGAAGAGCGTTTACGAGTGTCGAATAATGCTGCGAAGCAGTGTACGAGATGTTGCGAATGGTGTGACGGAAAGCCTGATCTTACAGATCAAAGTGACGCGCTGCTATCAACAATGAAAGAAGTATGACGTCATTGTGTAAATAAACATGCAAAACGTTATTAGTTGGCACAGAATATAAGTGGTATGCAAGACAAATAATCAATCATGGATATCCAGTGAATATAGGGAAATTTTAACTCTCGGTTCCGATTAAAACAATTAGACCTCGTGCTGGAATTTCCCCCAGCTCTCGTTTCCGATAAAAACAATTAGACCTCTTGTTGGAATTTCCCTATCTGCACCAGATACCCATGAAATATTCTTATAATCATACACCCCAGTGCTATATAAAAAATCGATAGATATATTTATTCTAATCATTACAAGGATTATGTAAAGGTCCTCAGTTACACACGACATATTTCTTGTTGTGTTTTCATTAACGAAAACAACCAGTCGTGTTTATCTGATGAAATACCTCGGTATATCTGTTTTGATCGGAACTTTGGCAAGCCTCGGTTCCGGTCAAAACAGTTGCACCGCGGGATAGAAACCTCCAAATACCTCTTACACCCATAATCTTCTACATATTTGATGTAACTGCCGTGATAGATAATCTCATAATGTCACTAGAGGGGTCGTGATGTCACTAGAGGGGTCGTGCTTTGAGCAATGTTGGTGTTATACTTTCGAAGTTATCGCGCAAAATGCATATTTCCATATAAGGTCATGTCGACCTTGATCTTTGACCTACTGACATAAAAGACAGTCAGTCTCTCA
The DNA here is from genome assembly GCA_037043455.1 of Cyrtodaria siliqua. Taxonomy (NCBI): domain Eukaryota; kingdom Metazoa; phylum Mollusca; class Bivalvia; order Adapedonta; family Hiatellidae; genus Cyrtodaria; species Cyrtodaria siliqua. Next base: position 145,357 of record JAWPHD010001838.1, on the reverse strand, counting down.
CCAAGGGCAGTGTACTTTTGAAGTTTCATGACTGTGAGTGTATTTTTTTTTTTTTGAAGTTATCGCCCCGAATGTATATCTCCATATTAACGCATTTTACCTAATGACCTAAAAAAACGCAATACGATGATTGTTTTACTAACCAAAGGCAATTTACCTATGGAGCTTCTAAAGTGTGGGTGTTATTGTGCCGAAGTCATCACGCGGGCCATGTCAACGCTTTATGTGATTTTTTTGTCGCACAACGCGTTATATGCCGTATATAGCTTTTTCATTATTTTTTTCAACGCGTTATGTGATAAAAGTGGAACATAACTGTGTCAAATTAGATGAAAGCTGCTTGTCCTCTATTACTTGTAATTCCTTGTAAGAACTTCCTTAAATGGCTTCTCTCCTGTGTGTATACTCGCATTTACCGCCTGTTTAAATAATAATTAGAAAGTAGAAACTGCTTATGAACTACGAATCAAGAACTAACTTCACACATAGCATAGATTTTAGTCCATGATAACTATGAAGAAAAATGTGTTTAGTTCTGAGCATGCATTATTTAGTACATAGGCCATGGTATTTCTCTTGTTTACTCAAATGTATCCACTGGTATCGCAATTAATTAGGCAGTACTAACTTCTGCTAAACTAGAAATGAGTAAATGGTGGTATGTGGTAAATTTTTGATCCCCATGGACCCCATGAATCAATAGTCTACACTATTATTTTTTTCTTCTATATTTTAGTTGCAAGTGCTTTAATTTGCAGAGTTTACAGTCAGTAACTGCAGTGTTAGATCATTTTATATAACCGCTGACAGAGCAAATACCATACAAGATCATGCCAGTCCTCAGTATTTCCAGAGGACTCCAGCTGGTCAGTATTCAAGGGGGTACTCGGGATGCTTTGATGTACATAGGCTCACGCATAGGTAATTGCTTCCACCCCAAATATACAAACATTTCTGCCTATCCAAAACAAATGCCTGGATCTAAAACGAAACACTCCACAAAATACCAATTTCTTAAAGATACTAACCCGCAAACTAAAGAAATATTAGGCGTTCAGGTCACAAACTAATGTATACGTGCTGATTAAAAGTATAGATTTATTTACGGGTTCATAAAATACCATCAAATTAATTATGAGATGATAACACCTAATTCGACGCTCCAGTTCTGTGTCTATAGAGCTTGGATTCTCAAAATATGTAAGTTTAAGAAACGGTGTATATCTGTTGCAAAATGTGCCTGTTGATGGCGGGATAGCTACATTAAAGAGTAAATTAAGTTATTCCTTTTATTGAACATTTTAATTAAGTTTCATTCTAAAATAAATTAATTTTGTCCCGTTCTCTTAAACATTTAATTGTCTTTGTTTGAATAGAATGAATAATTTTATTTTTTTCCTCTTGAATCGGGAAACTGCTCCGATAGAGGTCAGGGCATTTTAAGATTTAGTTAGCACGTGCAAAGCTTGAGAGGTTTGGCGGCATTGGTCCTTCAGCACTGAGTGCGCCTACTGAACGGACGTATTTGGTTTTTACTGATTGGATGTTTATATATCGATATGTGTTAAAACATGGTAATTTACTGCAATCGAAATCTGTTCATGGCAATAGTGATGTGTTAAAAACGAGTTAACATAACAGTTGTAAGTGTGTTATAATAATATTAATATTCAGAGTATATGCACTTAAGCATTCCGTGCAAATAAACTTCGCAAAATGTAGTTGTTATATTTTACAATATTGAGGAGATTTTGGAGGTTTAAGGGAATTTGCTTTTCCACAAATGCGCCCAATATATTTAACTTATTTTAGGAGTTTTCTGTTTAATCGCGTGTAGTCGGTATGGAATCATCAACATTTCAACGTCAAAATAGGTAACGGTTTGAATGTATGACGCGAAACATGAGACGACGCGAGTGATTTGTCGTTTATATTATTTTATGATTTTTATTTTTATATGGCGAATTCTATTACCGGTATCAAACTTTACAAAATGTATTTGCTTATATAATGGACTTTTTAGATTACAAATTTTGATGAGAAGTTAGCATAAACTGTAGAAGTGAGCATAAACATAATTTAACAGTAAATGCTCGGATTATCCCTAAATATTTTGCAAATCCGAATGTACGGATGTTAGCATGTATTACATCATTTGCCAAAGTGATACAGAAATATTTTCCCTCTTTTTTTTCTTTCTCTCTCTGATCCATTTTTCTGTATTGTCTCGAGGGGATCACCTTTAGAACATTGCGATTTCAGAAAGATTCATCACTATGTAAAGCCGGGTTCACATTTATCAACAATTCAGTTGTTATCTCAAAAGCTGAATTATCAATATTGCTCACTGAATTATTGATAATTCAATTCCCGATAGCGCTAAATTTCATATATTTCGAACTCGGAATTTTTATGGTCGATACCGCTAATTGAAATGTTGATATATTTTTATTTTGATATGGCGAATTTTATTACCGTTATCAAACTTTACAAAATGTATTTGCTGATATATGTTAAAACAAGATCTAGCGATATCAATAATTGAAAAGTAATTATTGTTAATTCAATTTTTGATAATAGAATTTATTTTTGATGATATAATTTCTTTACGGGTGATAGGGACTTCTCTATTTATTAAATGTACTCTGCTTCAAAAGGTACCAACTACTAACTATCCAGTACTTTATCACGTTAGACGTCCGTGGCCGAGTGGTTATAGTCTCTGACGTGAAATATCACATGTCCGTGGCCGAGTGGTTAGAGTTTCTGACGTGAAATATCACATGTCCGTGGCCGAGTGGTTAGAGTTTCTGAGTGAAATATCACACGTCCGTGGCCGAGTGGTTATAGTCTCTGACGTGAAATATCACACGTCCGTGGCCGAGTGGTTAGAGTCTCTGACGTGAAATATCACACGTCCGTGGCCGAGTGGTTAGAGTTTCTGAGTGAAATATCACGCGTCCATGGCCGAGTGGTTATAGTCTCTGACGTTAAATAGCACACGTCCGTGGCCGAGTGGTTAGAGTTTCTGACGTGAAATATCACACGTCCGTGGCCGAGTGGCTAGAGTTTCTGAGTGAAATATAACACGTCCGTGGCCGAGTGGTTATAGTTTCTGACGTGAAATATCACACGTCCGTGGCCGAGTGGTTATAGTCTCTGACGTGAAATATCACACGTCCGTGGCCGAGTGGTTAGAGTTTCTGACGTGAAATATCACACGTCCGTGGCCGAGTGGTTAGAGTCTCTGACGTGAAATATCACACGTCCGTGGCCGAGTGGTTAGAGTTTCTGAGTAAAATATCATACGTCTTTGGCCGAGTGGTTATAGTCTCTGACGTGAAATATCACACGTCCGTGGCCGAGTGGTTAGAGTTTCTGACGTGAAATATCACACGATCGTGGCCGAGTGGTTAGAGATTCTGAGTGAAATCACACTCCGTGGCCGATTGGTTATAGTCTCTGACGTGAAATATCACACGTCCGTGGCCGAGTGGTTATAGTCTCTGACGTGAAATATCACACGTCCGTGGCAGAGTGGTTAGAGTTTCTGACGTGAAATATCACACGTCCGTGGCCGAGTGGTTAGAGTCTCTGACGTGAAATATCACACGTCCGTGGCCGAGTGGTTAGAGTTTCTGAGTGAAATATCACACGTCCATGGCCTGGTTATAGTCTCTGACGTGAAATATCACACGTCCGTGGCCGAGTGGTTAGAGTTTCTGACGTGAAATATCACACGATCCGTGGCCGAGTGGTTAGAGATTCTGAGTGAAATCACACTCCGTGGCCGATTGGTTAGAGTCTCTGACGTGAAATATCACACGTCCGTGGCCGAGTGGTTATAGTCTCTGACGTGAAATATCACACGTCCGTGGCCGAGTGGTTAGAGTTTCTGAGTGAAATATCACACGTCCGTGGCCGAGTGGTTAGAGTCTCTGACGTGAAATATCACACGTCCGTGGCCGAGTGGTTATAGTCTCTGACGTGAAATATCACACGTCCGTGGCCGAGTGGTTTGAGTTTCTGACGTTTCATTTAAACATATTTTATTGCCATATAAATAAGCAAATGGGTCGGGCCACAAGTTCTATCAACATTAGTTACGGCCCTTCCCAATACAATGTGTTACAGAAATGTACATGGCTAAATAGTTACATATTAGCTTTTACAAAGAATTATAAACAAACTACAAATAAATATATATTTGCTGATATAGGTTTTGTTCGCTGTTGTGAAATATAATTACGATTGGAGAGAAAAGGAGTAAAAAGAGGAAAGGAGTAAGCTGTATGCAAGTTATGAAGGAAGAAGAGGAGGTAGTGCACAAGTTGCCAATACAGTGAGTCAGGACAGTATTTACATTTGAAAATAATTTGTTAGAGTGTTTAGTTTTTGAAACGTTTGGTCTCACTAATGTAGGTCTGAACGGCATTAAAAATCAATTCGTTTTCCGCGTCGGATATGTGTCCCCCACCAAAAAGCAAAGTGTTCAAGTTTAACGGATGAAAGCGACGAGTAGATTGAAACAGGACATGTCGTTGGTTTTGAAATATATTACACTTAAAAATGAAATGCTCGGCATCTTCTGTTTCATACCCACAATCGCAACTTGGTGATAGTCTTAGGTGATTTATATAAAGGTCGTTGTTAAGATTGCTGCATGAATTGCGAATTCGTGCATGTAGAACAGCAAGTGATCGTGAGCCATAAAGCAGGTAAATAGGAACTTTAGGACTAACGAATACAGATCTTAGAAGTTTTCGTTTAAAAATAGTAAGCGATTCGGAGTTTCTGATTTCGGGTGATAGATCGTTCCACATAGTAATAGCGGATGGAATAAATGATTTAGAAAATATTTCCGTTCGTCTTGCTATAGTCTCGTAGTTATTACCATTTCTAAGGTTATATGGGTTGTTTTCTTGAACAAATGGAGGAAATAGATTGGTAACATACGATGGCATTATGCCACTATTTACTTTATAAACCATAGTAAGTTTTTGCATTTTTCGTCTATCTGATAATGATAACCATCCAATTTCAGTTAGTAAGTTATTGAAGGATACTGATCGCGCGATCGCGTTAGTCCAGTCACGATGCGAGCAGCCTCATATTGAACTTTTTCGAGTCTTTCTCTATCGTAAACAGAACAACCATCCCATACAATAGATACATATTCTAGGATAGGGCGCATGTATGATAAGTAAATTTGATTTAGTGTTTTGCGTTTCAGTTTGAATTTCAGATGACGCATTAGGCCAATAATTTTTGTGGCAGATGTTACAATACTGTTAATGTGTTCCTGCCATTTACCATCTGAACTAAGAATTAAACCCAAATGCTTGTGCGTATCAACGAATGGGAGTTGAACGTCATTTAAAAATAGTTGTGGACGGCGATCAGTGTGATTAAGGGAGAAAAATAATACTTCAGTTTTATTAGGATTAAATTGAACAAGCCACTGTTTCGACCACTGAGCTATAATATGTAGATCATGATTTAAAATACCCTCCATATCATCAATACTGGATGTGGATATTGAGAGAGAGCTATCGTCTGCAAAGAGGCGAGTAATGCTTAGCATATTTTCAGCAATATCATTTATATAGATTAAAAAAAGAAGAGGACCCAAAACTATTTCTGATTCTTCTATGATAATAGATTCTAGTTTTGCCTGCGTTTTAAGATCAAAATTTGGTAAAGAAGCATGCGTATCATCAACGGATGATATAGATATAAAATAGTCATTTAGGCTGTAAGCCTTGTCTTGATCTGATATAGAGTAAGTGACCTGACCATTTGGTAATATGGTTTTCAATGGTGGAATGATTTCTGAATGTTTATTAGATTTGATAAAATATTTTAACAGTTTCCAGTATTGACGCTGATCATTGACATTGGCTTCCGTAATGACTTCTTCTATATTATTATAAAACTTTTCTTTTGCATGTTTCTTTAGATTGTTGACTTTGTTTCTAAGCTTTATATATATAGCCCACTCTGATGTAATATAATGTTTCAAGGCTTTGCCTTTTTGTTTATCACGTTGTCTTGAAACTCGGCGTATTTCCGAATCATACCAAGGTTTGTCGTTTGGACGGATAGTAACATCTTTATAGGGAATACACATTTTGATTAATTCTACAAATTTTGCAGTGAAATTTCGACAAGCATCATTTACGGAACCGTTATAAAGAAATGACCAATCTGTTTCGCTAATAAGTGTATTCAGTTTGTCAAAATCAGCCTTTTTATAAATCCATACGCGTCTAGTATATGTTGGTTTAGAACAAAAACTAAACTTAACATGTACATATGTGCCAAAGTGGTCACTGATGTCACTTGGAGTATTAATAATTCCAAAATTAAAAACATTTATTGAATCTGACACTACAATGGGATCTAATAACGTCGAGGAATGATCTGTCACTCTGGTTGGTTCAGAAATAACATTTTTCATATTGTTTATGATAATAATGTCTCGTAATTTATGGTTTCCATGCCTTAATTGATCTTCATTTATGTCTCCGACTATGATAACGTTGTTTGATATATCGAGAGTCATATCTATTGCATTACTCAGATTTGTCCAAAAGACATTATTTGAATTTGGTTGTCGGTATACTGTACATATTAAAAAGCAATTCGTGCGATTATTTACTTCAACCCACATCGCGTCTAACATTGGTATTTCGAGTTCGAAAATGCGACGCGAAATAAGATTACTTGAGGTGTACATTAATAATCCACTTGAGTGGGCTGTACTATCCTTTCTATAGTCATTACAAAACCCCTCTATATTTAGATCAACGCTTAGTACATTGTCTGACAGATGTGTTTCTGTCAAACATAGGATATCAAAATCGGTGAAATTATCCTTAATATATTCCATTTTATTTCTGATACTCCTCACATTTAAATGAATAATTGAAAGACAGTGGTTTTCATCTGGTGGGAGAGGTCCAGGATTAGTTTCGACATTACCAGACATAATAACAAGTAGAAAAACAACAACAGAAAATTCAAGATTCAAGATGCTAGACTTTAAAAAACACGAGACATTTTTACAAAATATATAGAACTGGCTATGCAAAGTGTTCAACCAACTAAAAACATATTTTAATGGTGATCGATAAAAAATATACCGTGATATAGTGTTTAATTTACAATTAAAATGTCCGATGGACGATAAATATCACACGTCAGTGGCCGACTGGTTAGAGTTTCTGACGTGAAATATCACACGTCCGTGGCCGAGTGGTTAGAGTCTCTGAGTGAAATAACTTGCTCCTCACCGCTACATGGGTTCGAGTCGCCATGGAACCAGGAAACTGTATGTGAGGAAGCTATCAAGCTGGCTTGCGGAACGTCGGTGGTTCAACCCGGGTGACCGCCCGTGCACAAAAATTGCCCGGAGGGGCACGTGGGGTCTTCTTCCACCAATTGAAGCTGGAAAGTTGCCATATGACCTTAGCTGTTGGTGCGACTATAAAATCAAATTCAATTCAATTCATGCATTATCACGTTTACTTTCAAAAGATACGAACAATTACATTTATGTGTGAATGCACTAGCGGGTCCATAGATTAGCTGTAGTTACTATAGCTTAAATGGACAACTTCATTATCTTTACAATATATGGTGACCATATATGGTCGACATATACCAAAGATAAATCTTTTAGCTACAGTAACTTCAGCTTATCGTGGGAGTTAAAGGTGGTCCTGACCCCCTGAAATTTATAAAGTATACACAATGTTCAAATCACGATATTGCTCAGAATATATCATTTACTATATAAAACTATCAATATCTGCTTCTCTAAAGTCAGTTTGTTATTTCGTTTAGCCTGTGTACAGCGAACATAAACTGTATTATTATATAACCTATAAATAGACGCGTTTTCATTGGCTAAAAAGTAATTTTTTAGAAAAAATATCTAGCGATATTGACCTGTTTTTTTGATATTGACCTGTTTTTTTGATATTGACCTGTTTTATATAATTGTTTTTTTTGATATTGACCTGTTTTATATAATTGTAAATTGAGGGTTATATAATAAAACAGTTATGGACTTTTCAGCTGTTATACATGATGTTGATATGTACCAAAAAATCATTATTGACCTCGGCTATCGCATCATATCACATCATGTATAACAGCTGAAAAATTCATAATTGTATAATATGTCACAGAAATAGTATATATTATGGGCGATAATCAGTCTAACAATAAACGGCAAAAAGTTGCCAACATTACTCATTTTCGAATATCTTTACTTCCGAGTATTTAAGACGCCTTTCGGTAAACACATGTAGAACATTTGTAAATGGGCATGATTTTATACTTTTACTACAGGTGGGCCAGTTTGGCCTCAAGTGGGTGGGGTAATGGTATTAAATGAGAATGTAAAGAATGTGATGACGTCACGTCATCCTTAACATGCGGGTATGCAATGTGACGCATCATTAAACATGTGGGTACGCTATGTGACTCATCATTAACATGTGGGTATGCACTGTGACATGTGTGTATGCAATGTGCCCCATCATTAACATGTGGGTATGCAATGTGACTCATCATTAATATGCGGGTATGTAATGTGACTCATCATTAAACATGTGGGTATGCAATGTGACGCATGATAAATATGCAGATATGCTATGTGAAACATCATTAAACATGTGGGTATGAAATGTGACTTATCATTAACCTGTGGGTATGCAATGTGACGCATCATTAACATGTGGGTATGCACAGTGACTCATCATTAAAATGTGGGTATGCAGTGTGACGCATCATTAACATGTGTATCCAATGTGACTCATCATTAACATGTGGGTATGCAATGTGACGCATGATTAACATGGGGGTATGCTATGTAACTCATCATTAAAATGCGGGTATGCTATGTAACTCATCATTAAGATGTGAGTATGGAATGTGACGCATCATTAACATGTGGGTATGCAATGTGTCTCATCATTAAACATGTGAGTATGTAATGTGACTCATCATTAACATGTGAGTATGTAATGTCACTCATCATTAACATGTGGGCATGTAATGTGCCTCATCATTAACATGTTAGTATGTAATTTGACACTTCATTAACATGTGGGTATGTAATGTGACTCATCATTGACATGTGGGTATGCAATTTGACCCATCATTAAAATGTGGTATGCAATGTGCGTCATCATTAACATGTGGGTATGCAATGTGACTCATCATTAAAATGTGAGTATGCAAGGTGTCTCATCATTAAACATGTGAGTATGCAATGTGACTCATCATTAAACATGTGGGTATGCAATGTGACTCATCATTAACATTCGGGTATGCAGTGTGTATCATCATTAAACATGTGAGTATGCAGTGTGCCTCATCATTAACATGTGGGTATGTAATGTGACTCATCATTAACATGTGGGTATGTAATGTGCGTCATCGATAACATGTGGGTATGTAATGTGACTCATCATTAACATGTGGGTATGCAATGTGACTCATCATAACCATGTGGGCATGTAATGTGACACATCATTAACATGTGGGTATGCAATGTGCCTCATCATTAACATGTGGGTATGCAATGTGCCTCATCATTAACTTGCGGGTATGCAATGTGTCTCATCATTAACATGCGTGTATGCAATGTGACTCATCATTAACATGTGAGTATGTACTGTCACGCATGATTAACATGCGGGTATGCAATGTGACTCATCATTAACATAAGGGTATGTACTGTCACGCATCATTAACATGCGGGTAATGTACTGTCACGCATCATTAACATGCGTGTAATGTACTGTCACGCATCATTAACATGCGGGTATGCATGGTGCCTCATCATTAACATGTGGGTGTACAATGTGCCTCATCATTAACATGTGGGTGTACAATGTGACTCATCATTAAACATGTGGGTATGCAATGTGACTCATCATTAACATGTGGGTATGTAATGTGACGCATCATAAAACATGTGGGTATGCAATGTGACTCATCATTAACATGTGGGTATGCAATGTGACTCATCATTAACATGTGGGTATATAATGTGCCTCTTCATTAACATGTGGGTGTACTATGTGCCTCATCATTAACATTTGGGTGTACAATGTGACTCATCATTAACATGTGGGTATGCAATGTGTCTCATCATTAACTTTTGGGTATGCACTGCGACTCATCATTAACATGTGGGTATGCAATTTGACTCATAATTAAAATGTGAGTATGCAATGTGACTCATCATTAAACATGTGGGTATGCAATGTGACTCATCATTAACTTGCGGGTATGCAATGTAACTCATCATTGAACTTGTGGGTATGCAATATGACGCATCATTAACATGCGGTTATGCAATGTGCCTCATCATTAAACATGCGTGTAAGCAATGTGACGCATCATTAACATGCGGTTATGCAATGTACCTCATCATTAACATGTTAGTATGCAATGTGCCTCATCATTAACATGTGGGTATGCAATGTGACTCATCATTGACATGTGGGTATGTAATGTGCGTCATCATTAACATGTGGGTATGTAATGTGACTCATCATTAACATGTCAGTATGTAATGTGTCTCATCATTAAACATGTGAGAATGCAATGTGACTCATCATTAATATGCGGGTATGTAATGTGACTCATCATTAAAAATGTGGGTATGCAATGTGTCGCATGATTAAAATGCGGGTATGCAATGTGAAACATCATTAAACATGTGGGTATGCAATGTGACTCATCATTAAACATGTCGGTATGCAATGTGACTCATCATTAAACATGTGAGTATGCAATGTACATCATCATTACCATGTGGATATGCAATGTGCCTCATCATTAACATGCGAGTATGCAATGTGACTCATCATTAACATGTGGGTATGCAATGTGACTCATCATTAACATGCGAGTATGCAATGTGACTCATCATTAACATGTGGGTATGCAATGTGACTCATCATTAAGATGTAGGTATGCAATGTGACGCATCACTAACATGTGAGTATGCAATGTGACTCATCATTAACATGTGAGTTTGCAATGTAACTCATCATTAACATGCGAGTATGCAATGTGCCTCATCATTAACATGCGAGTATGCAATGTGACTCATCATTAACATGTGGGTATGCAATGTGACTCATCATTAACATGCGAGTATGCAATGTGACTCATCATTAACATGTGGGTATGCAATGTGACGCATCATTCACATGTGAGTATGCAATGTGAATCATCATTAACATGTGAGTATGCAATTTGAATCATCATTAACATGTGAGTATGCAATGTGACGCATCATTAACATGCGGGTATGCACTGTGACTCATCATTAATATGTGGGCATGTAATGTGCCTCATCATTAACATATGGGTATGCAGTGTGTCTCATCATTAAACATGTGAGTATGCAGTGTGCCTCATCATTAACATGTCGGTATGTAATGTGACTCATCATTAACATGTGGGTATGTAATGTGCGTCATCGATAACATGTGGTTATGTAATGTGACTCATCATTAACATGTGAGTATGTAATGTGCCTCATCATTAACATGTGGGTATGCAATGTGACTCATCATTACCATGTGGGCATGTAATGTGACACATCATTAACATGTGGGTATGCAATGTGCCTCATCATTAACATGTGGGTATGCAATGTGCCTCATCATTAACTTGCGCGTATGCAATGTGTCTCATCATTAACATGCGTGTATGCAATGTGACTCATCCTTAACATGTGGGTATGTACTGTGACGCATGATTAACATGCGGGTATGCAATGTGACTCATCATTAACATATGGGTATGTACTGTCACGCATCATTAACATGCGTGTAATGTACTGTCACGCATCATTAACATGCGGGTATGCAATGTGACTCATCATTAACATGTGGGTGTACAATGTGCCTCATCATTAACATGTGGGTGTACAATGTGACTCATCATTAAACATGTGGGTATGCAATGTGACTCATCATTAACATGTGGGTATGCAATGTGACGCATCATTAAACATGTGGGTATGCAATATGACTCATCATTAACATGTGGGTATGCAATGTGACTCATCATTAACATGTGGGTATGTAATGTGCCTCTTCATTAACATGTGGGTGTACTATGTGCCTCATCATTAACATTTGGGTGTACAATGTGACTCATCATTAACATGTGGGTATGCAATGTGTCTCATCATTAACTTTTAGGTATGCACTGCGACTCATCATTAACATGTGGGTATGCAATTTGACTCATAATTAAAATGTGAGTATGCAATGTGACTCATCATTAAACATGTGGGTATGCAATGTGACTCATCATTAACATGTGGGTATGCAATGTAACGCATCACTAACATGTGAGTATGCAATGTTACTCATCATTAACATGTGAGTTTGCAATGTGACTCATCATTAACATGTGAGTATGCAATGTGCCTCATCATTAACATGCGAGTATGCAATGTGACTCATCATTAACATGTGGGTATGCAATGTGACTCATCATTAACATGCGAGTATGCAATGTGACTCATCATTAACATGTGGGTATGCAATGTGACGCATCATTCACATGTGAGTATGCAATGTGACTCATCATTAATATGTGAGTATGCAATTTGACTCATCATTAACATGTGAGTATGCAATGTGACGCATCATTAACATGCGGGTATGCACTGTGACTCATCATTAATATGTGGGCATGTAATGTGCCTCATCATTAACATGTGGGTATGCAGTGTGTCTCATCATTAAACATGTGAGTATGCAGTGTGCTTATCATTAACATGTGGGTATGTAATGTGACTCATCATTAACATGTGGGTATGTAATGTGACTCATCGATAACATGTGGTTATGTAATGTGACTCATCATTAACATGTGAGTATGTAATGTGCCTCATCATTAACATGTGGGTATGCAATGTGACTCATCATTACCATGTGGGCATGTAATGTGACACATCATCAACATGTGGGTATGCAATGTGCCTCATCATTAACATGTGGGTATGCAATGTGCCTCATCATTAACTTGCGGGTATGCAATGTGTCTCATCATTAACATGCGTGTATGCAATGTGACTCATCATTAACATGTGGGTATGTACTGTGACGCATGATTAACATGCGTGTATGCAATGTGACTCATCATTAACATATGGGTATGTACTGTCACGCATCATTAACATGCGGGTAATGTACTGTCACGCATCATTAACATGCGGGTATGCAATGTGCCTCATCATTAACATGTGGGTGTACAATGTGCCTCATCATTAACATGTGGGTGTACAATGTGCCTCATCATTAACATGTGGGTGTACAATGTGACTCATCATTAAACATGTGGGTATGCAATGTGACTCATCATTAACATGTGGGTATGCAATGTGACGCATCATAAAACATGTGGGTATGCAATGTGACTTATCATTAACATGTGGGTATGCAATGTGACTCATCATTAACATGTGGGTATGTAATGTGCCTCTTCATTAACATGTGGGTGTACTATGTGCCTCATCATTAACATTTGGGTGTACAATGTGACTCATCATTAACATGTGGGTATGCTATGTGTCTCATCATTAACTTTTGGGTATGCACTGCCACTCATCATTAACATGTGGGTATGCAATTTGACTCATAATTAAAATGTGAGTATGCAATGTGACTCATCATTAACATGCGGGTATGCAATGTGACTCATCATTGAACTTGTGGGTATGCAATATGACGCATCATTAACATGCGGTTATGCAATGTGCCTCATCATTAAACATGCGTGTATGCAATGTGACGCATCATTAACATGCGGTTATGCAATGTATCTCATCATTAACATGTTAGTATGCAATATGCCTCATCATTAACATGTGGGTATGCAATGTGACTCATCATTGACATGTGGGTATGTCATGTGCGTCATCATTAACATGTGGGTATGTAATGTGACTCATCATTAACATGTCAGTATGTAATGTGTCTCATCATTAAACATGTGAGAATGCAATGTGACTCATCATTAACATGCGGGTATGTAATGTGACTCATCATTAAAAATGTGGGTATGCAATGTGTCGCATGATTAACATGCGGGTATGCAATGTGAAACATCATTAAACATGTGGGTATGCAATGTGACTCATCATTAAACATGTCGGTATGCAATGTGACTCATCATTAAACATGTGAGTATGCAATGTACATCATCATTAACATGTCGATATGCAATGTGCCTCATCATTAACATGCGAGTATGCAATGTGACTCATCATTAACATGCGGGTATGCAATGTGACTCATCATTAACATGCGGGTATGTAATGTGACTCATCATTAAACATGCGGTTATGCAATGTGACTGATCATTAACATGTGGGTATGCAATGTGACTCATCATTAAACATGTGAGAATGCAATGTGATTCATCATTAACATGCGGGTATGCAATGTGACTCATCATTAATATGCGGGTATGTAATGTGACTCATCATTAAAAATGTGGGTATGCAATGTGTCGCATGATTAACATGCGGGTATGCAATGTGACTCATCATTAATATGCGGGTATGTAATGTGACTCATCATTAAAAATGTGGGTATGCAATGTGTCGCATGATTAACATGCGGGTATGCAATGTGACTCATCATTAACATGTGGGTATGCAATGTGAATCATCATTAAACATGTCGGTATGCAATGTGACGCATCATTAACATGCGGTTATGCAATATACCTTATCATTAACATGCGGGTATGCAATGTGACGCATCATTAACATGCGTGTATGCAATGTGACTCATCCTTAACATGTGGGTATGTACTGTGACGCATGATTAACATGCGGGTATGCAATGTGACTCATCATTAACATATGGGTATGTACTGTCACGCATCATTAACATGCGTGTAATGTACTGTCACGCATCATTAACATGCGGGTATGCAATGTGACTCATCATTAACATGTGGGTGTACAATGTGCCTCATCATTAACATGTGGGTGTACAATGTGACTCATCATTAAACATGTGGGTATGCAATGTGACTCATCATTAACATGTGGGTATGCAATGTGACGCATCATTAAACATGTGGGTATGCAATATGACTCATCATTAACATGTGGGTATGCAATGTGACTCATCATTAACATGTGGGTATGTAATGTGCCTCTTCATTAACATGTGGGTGTACTATGTGCCTCATCATTAACATTTGGGTGTACAATGTGACTCATCATTAACATGTGGGTATGCAATGTGTCTCATCATTAACTTTTAGGTATGCACTGCGACTCATCATTAACATGTGGGTATGCAATTTGACTCATAATTAAAATGTGAGTATGCAATGTGACTCATCATTAAACATGTGGGTATGCAATGTGACTCATCATTAACATGTGGGTATGCAATGTAACGCATCACTAACATGTGAGTATGCAATGTTACTCATCATTAACATGTGAGTTTGCAATGTGACTCATCATTAACATGTGAGTATGCAATGTGCCTCATCATTAACATGCGAGTATGCAATGTGACTCATCATTAACATGTGGGTATGCAATGTGACTCATCATTAACATGCGAGTATGCAATGTGACTCATCATTAACATGTGGGTATGCAATGTGACGCATCATTCACATGTGAGTATGCAATGTGACTCATCATTAATATGTGAGTATGCAATTTGACTCATCATTAACATGTGAGTATGCAATGTGACGCATCATTAACATGCGGGTATGCACTGTGACTCATCATTAATATGTGGGCATGTAATGTGCCTCATCATTAACATGTGGGTATGCAGTGTGTCTCATCATTAAACATGTGAGTATGCAGTGTGCTTATCATTAACATGTGGGTATGTAATGTGACTCATCATTAACATGTGGGTATGTAATGTGACTCATCGATAACATGTGGTTATGTAATGTGACTCATCATTAACATGTGAGTATGTAATGTGCCTCATCATTAACATGTGGGTATGCAATGTGACTCATCATTACCATGTGGGCATGTAATGTGACACATCATCAACATGTGGGTATGCAATGTGCCTCATCATTAACATGTGGGTATGCAATGTGCCTCATCATTAACTTGCGGGTATGCAATGTGTCTCATCATTAACATGCGTGTATGCAATGTGACTCATCATTAACATGTGGGTATGTACTGTGACGCATGATTAACATGCGTGTATGCAATGTGACTCATCATTAACATATGGGTATGTACTGTCACGCATCATTAACATGCGGGTAATGTACTGTCACGCATCATTAACATGCGGGTATGCAATGTGCCTCATCATTAACATGTGGGTGTACAATGTGCCTCATCATTAACATGTGGGTGTACAATGTGCCTCATCATTAACATGTGGGTGTACAATGTGACTCATCATTAAACATGTGGGTATGCAATGTGACTCATCATTAACATGTGGGTATGCAATGTGACGCATCATAAAACATGTGGGTATGCAATGTGACTTATCATTAACATGTGGGTATGCAATGTGACTCATCATTAACATGTGGGTATGTAATGTGCCTCTTCATTAACATGTGGGTGTACTATGTGCCTCATCATTAACATTTGGGTGTACAATGTGACTCATCATTAACATGTGGGTATGCTATGTGTCTCATCATTAACTTTTGGGTATGCACTGCCACTCATCATTAACATGTGGGTATGCAATTTGACTCATAATTAAAATGTGAGTATGCAATGTGACTCATCATTAACATGCGGGTATGCAATGTGACTCATCATTGAACTTGTGGGTATGCAATATGACGCATCATTAACATGCGGTTATGCAATGTGCCTCATCATTAAACATGCGTGTATGCAATGTGACGCATCATTAACATGCGGTTATGCAATGTATCTCATCATTAACATGTTAGTATGCAATATGCCTCATCATTAACATGTGGGTATGCAATGTGACTCATCATTGACATGTGGGTATGTCATGTGCGTCATCATTAACATGTGGGTATGTAATGTGACTCATCATTAACATGTCAGTATGTAATGTGTCTCATCATTAAACATGTGAGAATGCAATGTGACTCATCATTAACATGCGGGTATGTAATGTGACTCATCATTAAAAATGTGGGTATGCAATGTGTCGCATGATTAACATGCGGGTATGCAATGTGAAACATCATTAAACATGTGGGTATGCAATGTGACTCATCATTAAACATGTCGGTATGCAATGTGACTCATCATTAAACATGTGAGTATGCAATGTACATCATCATTAACATGTCGATATGCAATGTGCCTCATCATTAACATGCGAGTATGCAATGTGACTCATCATTAACATGCGGGTATGCAATGTGACTCATCATTAACATGCGGGTATGTAATGTGACTCATCATTAAACATGCGGTTATGCAATGTGACTGATCATTAACATGTGGGTATGCAATGTGACTCATCATTAAACATGTGAGAATGCAATGTGATTCATCATTAACATGCGGGTATGCAATGTGACTCATCATTAATATGCGGGTATGTAATGTGACTCATCATTAAAAATGTGGGTATGCAATGTGTCGCATGATTAACATGCGGGTATGCAATGTGACTCATCATTAATATGCGGGTATGTAATGTGACTCATCATTAAAAATGTGGGTATGCAATGTGTCGCATGATTAACATGCGGGTATGCAATGTGACTCATCATTAACATGTGGGTATGCAATGTGAATCATCATTAAACATGTCGGTATGCAATGTGACGCATCATTAACATGCGGTTATGCAATATACCTTATCATTAACATGCGGGTATGCAATGTGACGCATCATTAACATGTTGGTATGCTATGTGACTCATCATTAACATGCGGGTATGCTATGTGTCTCATCATTAAACATGCGGGTATTTAATGTGACTCATCATTAACATATGAGTATGTAATGTGACTCATCATTAAACATGTGGGTATGCAATGTGTCGCATGATTAACATGCGGGTATGCAATGTGACTCATCATTAATATGCGGGTATGTAATGTGACTCATCATTAAAAATGTGGGTATGCAATGTGTCGCATGATTAACATGCGGGTATGCAATGTGACTCATCATTAACATGTGGGTATGCAATGTGACGCATCATTAACATGCAGTTATGCAATGTACCTCATCATTAACATGCGGGTATGCAATGTGACGCATCATTAACATGCGGGTATTCTATGTGACTCATCATTAAACATGCGGTTATGCAATGCGACTCATCATTAACATGCGGGTATGCTATGCGACTCATCATTAACATGCTGATATGCAGTGTGACTCATCATTAACATGCGGGTATGCAATGTGACTCATCATTAACATGCGGGTATGCAATGTGACTCATCATTAACATGCGGGTATGTAATGTGACTCATCATTAAACATGCGGTTATGCAATGTGACTGATCATTAACATGTGGGTATGCACTGTGACTCATCATTAAACATGTGAGAATGCAATGTGACTTATCATTAATATGCGGGTATGTAATGTGACTCATCATTAAAAATGTGGGTATGCAATGTGTCGCATGATTAACATGCGGGTATGCAATGTGAAACATCATTAAACATGTGGGTATGCAATGTGACTCATCATTAAACATGTCGGTATGCAATGTGACTCATCATTAAACATGTGAGTATGCAATGTACATCATCATTAACATGTCGATATGCAATGTGCCTCATCATTAACATGCGAGTATGCAATGTGACTCATCATTAACATGTGGGTATGCAATGTGACTCATCATTAACATGCGAGTATGCAATGTGACTCATCATTAACATGTGGGTATGCAATGTGACTCATCATTAACATGCGAGTATGCAATGTGACGCATCATTAACATGTGAGTATGCAATGTGACTCATCATTAACATGTGAGTTTGCAATGTGACTCATCATTAACATGTGAGTATGCAATGTGCCTCATCATTAACATGCGAGTATGCAATGTGACTCATCATTAACATGTGGGTATGCAATGTGACTCATCATTAACATGCGAGTATGCAATGTGACTCATCATTAACATGTGGGTATGCAATGCGACGCATCATTAACATGTGAGTATGCAATGTGACTCATCATTAACATATGAGTATGCAATGTGACTCATCATTAAACATGCGGTTATGCAATGTGACTGATCATTAACATGTGGGTATGCAATGTGACTCATCATTAACATGTGAGTATGCTATGTGACTCATCATTAAACATGGGGGTGTGCAATGTGACTCATCATTAACATGTGGGTATCCAATGTGACTCATCATTAACATGTGGGTATGCAATGTGACTCATCATTAACATGCGGGTATGCAATGTGACTCATCATTAAACATGCGGGTATGGAATGTGTCTCATCATTAACATGCGAGTATGCAATGTGACGCATCATTAACATGCGGGTATGCACTGTGACTCATCATTAATATGTGGGCATGTAATGTGCCTCATCATTAACATGTTAGTATGTAATGTGACTCATCATTAACATATGGGCATGTAATGTGCCTCATGTGAGTATGCAATGTGACTCATCATTAACATCATTAACATGTGGGCATGTAATGTGCCTCATCATTAACATGTTAGTATGTTATGTGACTCATCATTAACATGTGGGCATGTAATGTGCCTCATCATTAAACATGTGAGTATGCAATGTGACGCATCATTAACATGTGGGTATTCAATGTGACGCATCATTAACATGGTGGTATTCAATGTGACGCATCATTAACAAGCGGTTATGCAATGTACATCATCATTAACATGTGGGTATGCAATGTGCCTCATCATTAACATGTGAGTATGCAATGTGACTCAACATTAACATGCGGGTATGCAATGTACCTCATCCTTAACATGTGGATATGCAATGTGCCTCATCATTAACATGTGAGTATGCAATGTGACTCATCATTAACATGCGGGTATGCAATGTGACTCATCATTAACATGCGGGTATGTAATGTGACTCATCATTAAACATGCGGTTATGCAATGTGACTGATCATTAACATGTGGGTATGCAATGTGACTCATCATTAACATGTGAGTATGCTATGTGACTCATCATTAAACATGGGGGTGTGCAATGTGACTCATCATTAACATGTGGGTATCCAATGTGACTCATCATTAACATGTGGGTATGCAATGTGACTCATCATTAACATGCGGGTATGCAATGTGACTCATCATTAAACATGCGGGTATGGAATGTGTCTCATCATTAACATGCGGGTATGCTATGTGACTCATCATTAACATGCGAATGTGCTATGTGACTCATCATTAACATGCGGGTGTGTAATGTGACTCATCATTAACATGCGGGTATGCTATGTGACTCATCATTATCATGTGGGTATGTAATGTGACATCATTAACATGTGGGTATGCTATGTGACTCATCATTAACATGTGGGTATGTAATGTGACTCATCATTAACATGTGGGTATGTAATGTGTCTCATCATTAAACATGTGGGCATGCAATGTGACTCATCATTAAACATGTGGGCATGCAATTCGACTCATCATTAAACATGTGGGCATGCAATGTGACTCATCATTAAACATGTGGGCATGCAATGTGTCTCATCATTAACATGTGGGTATGTAATGTGTCTCATCATTAACATGTGGGTATGTAATGTGCCTCATCATTAACATGTGGGTATGCTATGTAACTCATCATTAACATGTGGGTATGTAATGTGACTCATCATTAAACATGTGGGCATGCAATGTGACTCCTCATTAAACATGTGGTCATGCAATGTGTCTCATCATTAACATGTGGGTATGTAATGTGTCTCATCATTAACATGTGGGTATGTAATATGCCTCATCATTAACATGTGGGTATGCTATGTGACTCATCATTAACATGTGGGTATGTAATGTGACTCATCATTAAACATGTGGGTATGCAATGTGACTCATCATTAAACATGTGGGTATGCAATGTGACTCATCATTAAACATGCGGTTATGCAATGTGGCTCATCATTAAACATGCGGTTATGCAATGTGGCTCATCATTAACATGTGGGTATGCAATGTGACTCATCATTAAACATGTGGGTATGTAATGTGACTCATCATTAAACATGCGGTTATGCAATGTGCCTCATTATTAACTTGTGGGTATGTAATGTGACTCATCATTAAACATGTGGGTATGTAATGTGATTCATTATTAAACATGCGGTTATGCAATGTGCCTCATCATTAACTTGTGTGTATGTAATGTGACTCATCATTAACATGTGGGTATGTAATGTGACTCATCATTAAACATGCGGTTATGCAATGTGACTCATCATTAACTTGTAGGTATGTAATGTGTCTCATCATTAAACATGGGGCCATGCAATGTGTCTCATCATTAACATGTGGGTATGTAATGTGACTCATCATTAAACATGCGGTTATGCAATGTGACTCATCATTAACATGTGGGTATGTAATGTGACTCATCATTAAACATGCGGTTATGCAATGTGTCTCATCATTAACATGTGGGTATGTAATGTGTCTCATCATTAACATGTGGGTATGTAATATGCCTCATCATTAACATGTGGGTATGCAATGTGACTCATCATTAACATGTGGGTATGTAATGTGTCTCATCATTAACATGTGGGTATGCTATGTGTCTCATCAATAAACATGTGGGTATGCAATGTGACTTATCAGTAAACATGTGGTTATGCAATGTGTCTCATCATTAACATGTGGGTATGCTATGTGTCTCATCAATAAACATGTGGGTATGCAATGTGACTTATCAGTAAACATGTGGGTATGCAATGTGACTCATCAGTAAACATGTGGGTATGCAATGTGACTTATCAGTAAACATGTGGGTATGCAGTGTGTCTCATCATTAAACATGTGGGTATGTAATGTGACTCATCATTATAGCCCATCATTAAACATGTGAACCCCAATGAAATGTGTGACAATGTGAGCTAACAACCGATGTCTCCCATGATGTTGCAAACGGAGAGAAGAAATAAAAATGTTCATATTCGTGAATTTTAACACACTAGAACAAACACTGTCAGTCTTTGGTTTCTTCATAAATACCAGATTTAACTCTTCTGAAGTTGATGATGCTGAAAAATTCAGCGACCTGCAAATAAAAAATATATTTTAAGAAAATAATAGGGACATCAAACAATGGTTTTACTATCTTAAAAAGTATGATGACTGGCGGATTTTTCTATTCCGATTTGGAGTTCTCTTTCGGCCCAATCCCAATTCAAAATATTCTCATTTTACCCACACAAAAAAACAACAACAATAAAACCTGTTCCGTTCACAGAAACAATAAAAAGCAATAAACAGTTTGTTTGTTATAATTAATAGCCTATTTGATTAAACTTTTAACTTTCTTCTCAAACATAACGTTATAATATTTGAACACATTTATGTCTTATACGTTTACAGCATTACGTGGTCCGAGCATTAACGTTGATACCCCATCCAATCTCTACTCCAAGAAGCGAAAATGGGGTTGGCTGCGGAATGAAATAAAATCTTAATTTCGCTTAAAAGTCTGCATATTGTAAAATTGAAATATTTAATGGGTAATTTTAAACAGGTTATCGCATTTATTCATTAAACATGTTTTTAAACATGTTTTATTGTCGCAATATCCATTATAAAATCCTGCTGATATAAGCTTTACCATCATGTACTGGAATTAAGGCGGGAACACGTAATGGAAATGTAATATTCGTAATGAGGTTGATTATGAATGCAGACTTTCTTGTTTGACTCAATATATATATACTCCTTTATTCAGCAAAGTTCCAAATGATCATACGACAGACACATATACAAGGTTGGCTGCAGGTACCGGCATATAAGTACTGATTCAATAGCAATAAAACATATACCGAATGGAACTTTGCAGACATTTGAGAAATGAACTAGAGATAAAAGGTTAATTAGTAAGATCACCTTTCTTAGATATACCTCGATCTGACTATACTCATACTATATTCTTTTTTTCTATCTTTCTATCATCTACCGTTCTCTCTATATCAGAGTACTCAAATGCCAAATTGTCGGAACCAATCAGATTTATTCCGTAGTCGTTTCGTATAATATTTTTTGAAATATCTTAACATTGTATGGTTTAAAAAATGTTGCCTTATTTAAGGCTCGAACCCTGAACGAAGGTTCAGTAGACACATAGTAGACGACGCTCTAACTGACGTCAGTTTGTTGCGGTATTAAATAGTATATAACAAATGCCACGATCTGCAATCTGATTGGTTCCGATAATTTGGCATGTGAGCGTTCTCATATATTTCTATTAAACTAAACGTTTTTTTTCAATACATTATATTGCAATTTATTGTTGAATATAAGTTCATAATTATTGATTTTGTAAACTATTGTATTGAAAAGAAATAAAATGTTACAAACAAGAAAATATATATTTAGAAATATATTTAGAGAAATCACAAAAACAAAAAACACAACATAAACCGTATTTCCCTTAATATTAGCGACCCCCACCTTTTTATTTTAGAAATCTTACCTTAATAGAAAATCCAAAAAATCAATAAATGTTCGATCTTTTGTAAAAATAAAATTTGCAAAGCACCCGGGCACTACTGTTAGAGAATATCGGTATTTGTAAAGCATATAAAGGGTCCAGGGAGGCGGAACGGAGCCGCAAAACAAAAAACATGTTTGCTATTTTTTAGTGGGGAATTTGTTTACGCCCCCCTAAAAAGGCCTACACCATACTAAGAATTTATTTCGCAAAAGTTTTATTTTTTGCTTGTCAACTCCGTTTTGAAAAGTAACGCACCCTACATATAGATCTACACAACATAACAATTCAAGAAATATATATTGTATCTTTTATGTTACTTTTATAATTATTTTTCGTATCGCTTTAATATATTTTGAATGTGTAAATAATTTATATTTTACCTTTTTACAAAAAGCAAAAATATACACTTAATTGACAATAATTTTGAAATCTTTATTTAAAAATATAATTAAATAACAACAACTGTTAATTTTCAATGGAACAGTAACTGGTCAAAATATTTAAGAGAACGTTTTACTTTCTGGTAATAAAAATGTGTATTAATTACTGTATTATCTGTTAATATCTATATTATAGTTTTACTACTAAACAAAATAGTACAAATTTGAAGTTTTAATTTTGAACAAAAAAGTAACAATTAGAAGTACTACTTCCCTTTATGGATGATTTATTGAAGATTATAAAATAATATGTGTTTTGCACTTTTCCGAAAAAAAGATCTTTATAACCAACACAATTGATGTGTAACCCACCTAACAAATAGCGACTAGTCATAGTTAAATTGAAACAGCAATCTCGTTATAATGTATGATATCTCTAATTATGAACTACATTTGAACAATTTCAAATGATTTATTGAGAAACAAACATATCTTACATACCTATGGTCCGTCGGTTGGGTGGATTCCAGACCCTCTTTCATCTGAGAGGAGTTTTCTACAAAGTCCATTACTTTGTTCTCCCTGTGTTCATTTTGAATTGTGTTTGAAGTTCCGGTCTTCATCATTTATATACCCGGGACTGCTAATGCGTTATCACGTTTTAAAGCATGGTGCTTAAAATAGAACCTACACTGTGGATGAAAATATCAATACTCACGTTTTTTCCTGAACACCCTGTTGAACTGATCATATAAGTATAATGTAATAGTTTACAGTATACATATGTCTGTCTGTCTGTCCGTCCGTCCGTCCGTTCGTCCCGTTCGTTGATGAAAGCTCAAACAAGTTCGAAAACCAGCTATATCGGACTAGTAACACCACAGTTATAACCCCTTGAATTACGGGATTTCGGTTTTTATTTGATCTTCACCAAACTTTGCCAGAGCCTTTATATATCAATGAAAGCTCAAACAAGTTCGAAAACCAGCCATATCAAATTAGTACCATCAGGGTTGTGGCCGTTATTTTGCTGGAAAAAAAAGCCATATTAAGCCTTGTGAGCCTTTTGCATTTGATCTTCACGAAACTTGAACAGATTGTTGATATTAATGAAAGTCCGACAACCAGCACCCCAGAGTAAAAAAAGCTGCACCTTAGCGGTCCATAGTTTGAATATACCGATTGTGCATGTTTTGCAGACTTGTATAGGGAACATTTTGAAACTTAAAAAAAAAATTCTCTGAAGAGGTTTGATATTATGCAATATGCTTCTGATCCTCTACCATGTTTGTTGAAATGGTGACCCTGGGGTCAAATTTGGCCCCGCCCCAGCGGTCACATGTTTTACATTTAAGGAAAAAACTTAAAAAACCTTCTATTCTGAAACTACATTAGCCAAAGGTTTAATATATTGCATATGGTGACCCTGGGGTCAAATTTGTGGTTGCCCCTGAGGTCATATCTTTTACATAGTCTTATATAGGGGAAAACTTAAAAACAATATCTTTTTCTATGAAACTATAAGAGTCAAACTCTTTAATAGTTTGTATTTACCATAAGCTTATGGTCGTCTTCCAAATGTGTTCAAATGGTGGCCCTAGGGTCAGATTGGAACAGCCAGTAAAACGATACAGGCACTAAAGGGAATCTGATATAAAGTTTTGTTTATAACATACCTAGCATGTTCAACAAATGGTAAATTAAAACTGAAGCAATCATTGCAGAATTAACTTGTTTACTAGATTTACACAAAACAATACTATTTACACATGTAAATGTTTATTTGTTTGTTTGTTTGTATGGTGTTTTATGTCATTTTCAACACATGCAAGGTTACATATGACGGTCGATTTTTTGTGGGCCTGAGTAGAACCAGTACTGTACACCTCCCGCCATCCGTAAAAATTGAATGTAACAGCCCTATTCGCATATAATCTGTTACTTTTGTTATTAGCTCGACTGGCCAAAAGCCAACAGAGCTTATGGGATGCCGAGTTGTCCGTTTTCCATCCGTCCTTAACTTTGCTCTTGTAAGCATGATAGGGACTTCATCATTAATCGGATCTTTACGAAACTTTGCCACAGTCTTTATATCAATGAGACCTTCGACAAGTTAAAAAGCCAGCCAGATCCAATTAGTAACAACATAGTTACGGCCCTTGTTTTGTTGAAAAGGGCCATATTAAGCCTTTTGAACACTCCAGCACCTTCATTTTAATATTTACGAACTTGGCCAGATTCAATTTGTTATTATTGATGAAAGCTTGGACAACTTCGAATCCCAGCTTTATCAAACCAGCAACACCAGAGTTATGACCCATTGAGTTATTGAAAAATATCATATTCAACCTTGTGAACACCCTAGCATCATTTTGCATTTGATCTTTACCAATTTTGCCAGGGTCTTCATATTAATAAAAGCTCGGACAAGTTCGAAAACCAACCAGATTGGATTAGTAACACCAGAGTTTCAAGCTTTGTGCAATATTTAGCACTTTCTTTTTGTATTTGATCTTTGCGAATATTGGCCAGATTATTGATATATAGTTAAAGCTTGGACACGTTAAAGAATCGGTTAAATCGGACCAGTAACATCAGACGTATGGCGCCTTGAATTATTGGGAAAAGCCATATTCAGCCTTGTGAATACTCTAGAACCTTGGTTTTGTATTTGATATTTACCAAACACTGCCAGCGTCTACATCAATGATAGCTCAGACAAGTTCAAAAACCAAGCAGATCGTATTAGTAACAGAGTTATGGACCTTGTTTTGCTGAAAAATGCCATGTACTGCCTTATGAATACTTCATCACTTTTGTTTTGTATTTGATCTTTGTGAAACTTGGACGGCATATTGATATATTTATGAAACATTGGACAAGTTCGACAACCAGCTATATCAGACAAGAAATACCAGAGTTATGGCCCCTTGAATAATTGAAAAATACCATATTCAGCCTTGAGAGTACTGTAGCAACTTCATTTGGCATTATATATTTACCAAACTTGGTTAATTTGTTGATATTAATGAAACCTCAAAAAACCTTGAAAACCAGCTAGATCAGTTTACAAACATCAGCGTTATGGCCCTTGATTAATTAGCCTTGTTAACACGCGAGAATCTTCATTTTGTATTTCATCTTTACCAAACTGTGTACACTTGCTAATATTAAAGAAAACTCTGACACGTTTCAAAATCAGCTGTTCGAAATAAGTATCATCTTGAATTATTTAAACATTGTGCTATATTTTAGTTTATTATAGCTCCAGCACCTTCTGAAGTTTATATCAATACCCTCGCCTTTTATAAGAGCCCTTGTTGGCCAGTAGAGAATCCACAAGCCCTCTTGGGCGGATGAAAACGGTCATTATGTCAATTTTTTTAATCAATTTCAATTGAATTCTAGACTTTAACAGTAATTATACCTTTTACTAGTCAACAGTCTCTCTAACATGATATCATATACAGAGTGGCAAAACCATCTGACTTTTTGATCGGTTTCACAGCAAATAATTGTAAACAAAGAGCTTGATTCAGCATTCTTTGTATTTTGGCGATTTTTTTCAACTAAAGCACACATACCTCTCCAAATTCAGCTATTTTCTCCGCCGCAATGGGTAATTCGATTCATCCAGTACCTTCTGAAATTAGAAGATCAAGACATGCACACTTTTACTTACTTTATTTCTTCCTTTTACCTTTAAACATGTCTGTTAAGTATTTATGTTCTATCATATTGCGACACACTGGTCTCTCTTTTCATGATCTTGTATAGAAGATCCAGACATGCACATTTTGTTACATAGTTCAGTTTTATATATTTTATTGTGTGAACACGAAGTCTGTTAAATATCTCTTTTCTATCATATTGCAAGACACTAGTCTTTCTTTTCATGATCTTGTGTAGAAGATCCAGACATGCACATTTTTTTCTTGTTACATAGTTGAGTTTTTTCTTTTACCGTGCAAACATCAGGTCTGTTCTATCATATTGCGAGAAACTAGTCTCTCTTTGTTACGATCTCATATAGAAGATCCAGACATGCACGTCTTTACTTGTTGATTGTTTTACTTTTTGCCCCGTGTGGTTCTCTAGCACAGAATAGGGTCACTGCAGATCCCGTTAGACGGGTATGTAGAGGGGTAGAACTCCCCAAAGTCATGTTCAATTGATCATTTTTTGTTCATGCTCGTTAAAGCATCATGACTCATGCATTGTTTCAGGTGCCCCATCTTGCTCAAATCACTGGAGCAGTGACAGAAAAACAATAAACGTGACTCCAGTGTAAATGGTGTTTACAATAGAATGTGCAGCAACTCTGCAGTTCTGCACGTGAGAAGGTTCTGGACCCATTCTCCATATTTTATCTTGATGTAAATGGAGGATGAGCCTGGAATGTTCATTCCTGTTAGGCGCCATATAATCTTTCATATGTTGGTGCGCCTTAAAACCCAATTCAATTCAATTCAGTGTTTTGCTTTTTTTGTTTTAAGTCTGCACTAGCTATGTTGCTGATCCTAAAGATATAGGCACCACAGCTTAAAAAAGATTTTAACATGCACCATTCAATAATTTAGATTAGATGTTACTTTGAGTTAAAACTGGTTATAACAATTGATTTATTTGTAGGTCTACTGGCCGAAGTCCAACAGAACTTATGGGATGGCGAGTTGTCCATCGTCCGTCCGTCATCCGTCGTCCGTTAACTTTTGGCTTGTCTACACAATAGGGACTTCATTATTAAATCGGTTCTTAACGAAACTTTGTCAGTATCTTTATATCAATAAAAACTTGCAGGACTTCGAAAACCAGACATATCTCTTGATGTAAATGAACAATGCACATGGCATGTTCATTCTTGTTGGAGGTCATATAAATGTTTATGTGTTAGCACACCGTAAAACCCAATTCAATTAAGAGTAGGGTACATTTCCTATTTTTCCTTCAGCTCTCTGCGGCAGCTCTAAATAACCTATAATATGTTGATGACCTGTTAAACAATATCAATTCCTTCTGTTGCTTCAACATGTAATCTTCAGATTCCATAAACCTCAGTACATGACTAATAAATTAACAAGTCCAACCGTTTTAACAAACCATGTATTAATTGACGTCATTGCATGACTAATAAATAAACAAGTCCAACTGTTTTAACAAACTGTCGCAGGATGACCCTATTAGTTGGGGCTAACTCAGGAAAGAATCAATGACGGTGAATGCATTTACATAAGTTTAATGCAACTTTTAAAATATGTTAAATATATATACAATTATCAAAAAAAAACAAGCGAATACAGAGATGAAATATGAAAAGACTGTTCTCATGAACGTTTAAGACGTTCTTAGTATTATTACAAATACTGAATGTGTCGACTGACTATATACGACACTAAAGTGTTGTTAAAGTTATAACAATGTTGATGTACACACGAATTATGATCTAGCGCGATAACTGTGATGCGCGGGAGCTCATGAAGATGATGATGCGCGAATCCAATGAGTGATTGTCATCAAATTCCTTCTATAGGGTTGATGACGCGATATGTATGATAATTAACCTTAACTGAGATTGTGGATGATGTTCCTCCAGTGAGGACTGATAACGGGCCCACCTCGTGTCCCGGGGGTTGTCGATTCTATAACCTGGCCATGTTGCACAAGTACGGGGACCGTCTCCACCGCTCGTAAACGTTATATGTTGATTCTAGTGTCGAATCACCTAAAGGGCTTACACACCCTAAAGGCTTAGCTCCCCTCCGGGAGGCTTATATCCAAACCTGGATGGCTTAGGCTGTAATAATACATACGTTTTAGATGTCGGTTCATAAACACACCAATCTTATATAATTATCATTACACCAACAAATCATTATCTAATAAATATATACAAGCCACTCTCTAATTATGATGAGTAGCAATGGATGTATATTCTACAACGCCATGTATACGCGTCGAACATTTATACTAGGGCCAAAAAATAAAATACCTGTGTTTCCGGTGGCCCGACCGACCCTATTTGTAAGGGGCCGACCCTAAAACATTTTATGGAAAAAAAAATTAAAAAAAATATTTATCACAATATATCGAGGTAAACTGACATCACAGAGAAACTTTCAGCTGTATCATCAACTTGTATGGGGTTTATGAGATAAATACATGTAGAATCTCACAATATCTTGCTCCAAAAAATTTTTTTAAAAAAATGCCTACCTACCGACCCTATTTTTTTAGAGCATGCAATAGGAAACACACCTTCTTTTTTTTTTGGCCTAGTCACTCATCTCATTGTTAACTAATGCACCTAATATACAATGTTATCAATTCAATCGTGTATTACAATCACTGAGTTATACTCCAACGTTAACTAATGTACCTATTATACAACGTTATCAAATTAATATTGTTTTACAATTAATGATCAATTACAATAATCACATCTAATAAAGTAACTTCAAAATCATATGCTAGTCTCAAGTTAGTGTTTGAGAAACATAAAGCTAACCGGATGTCGTAACCGCCAAACAAGATGACGCCGCCCACTGAATACAAATGTAAGGTAAAAGTTAATAAAAAGAAATACTGACCACATATTGCCTGTGAATTTCGCCGTCCAACTTCTGTCCAAACAAAGTAACTATCAAGCAATCCCAGCCAAAACTAGAAGGCAATGGATTTTATAGCAAACGTAACGCCCAAACCATTATTGCCGCCTTTCAGTCCGTGACATACGTCGCTAAATTCGCAGTATTAACTTCTAAACGAAAGGACCCTTAAACAACTTTGCTCTCTAAGGAAATAGACCTATACTTTTATATGCATTAGCACAAAACTAAACTTATTAAACGACCCTTCCGGACGCCCTCTGGCGGCCACTTAAAATGTGCACGCTTTTACGTGTTACCTGAATATATCATGGATATTGTGAATTGGTTTCAACTGAACAATGGATTAGGGTGTAACTAACAGGTGCTTTCAAGAGCTATGTACAACCAATACGCTCTACCCGTGACATTTTGTGACACAAACCATGTATTAATTGACCTCATTGCATGACTAATAAATAAACAAGTCCAACTGTTTTAACAAACCATGTATTAATTGACCTCATTGCATGACTAATAAATAAACAAGTCCATATTTTTTAATGAAAATAAGTATGAAAGTCGAACAGGAAATACAGTTTTCACAGAACACAGTAAACCCAAAAACACGCAAAAAAACAACAAACATGAATGGCAATAGTAAAAAAGAATAAAGGCATTTGACGTCACAACACAAAAAGGGTTGACAATAGGGCTACCGCCTTGGAACGGTCAGTGGCAAAAAAGGCCGCTTGTGGTTTAAACCAGGTTCTAGGGTGCATCAATCCTCAGACTTACCCTACAGTCATCCCAATAAAACGAGACAGTGTATAAAAAGAAATCCCCGTCATGAACTATTCTCTAACCAACAAGGCAGCATTAATAGGCAATATTAGTAAAACAAAGATGCTCGTGTATATATTTTTTAAACCAAAAAAACAATAGCCTAGAAAGCCACAAAGAAGGTACTCACTGACTTGGCAGAAGCCAGAGCAACAAGAGAATAAACAATGGAGGGCACGTTAAAGCAGGCCAACCTAGGGATCGGCGTTCAGTGGCCTAAACAAATACGCGAAACGCGAAAACAACTGTATCCCATTATGCAACGAGAGCGGAAAAACGGTAACGACGTGAAAATGGTGCGAGATAAACTGTACGTCAACGGGCGTGAATACGTTGCACCTCCACAACAACCAGACAGTAGATAAAGACGTCAAGAGAAGTGTCTGTCTGTGCTAACATGGAATGTATTTGGTCTGAAACGTAAACTGACTGACCCTGACTTTTTGGAGTTCATTGATAGTTATGATATTTTGTTTTTCTCTGAAACTTGGTTAAAGAAAAGTGAAAATTTAGTTTTAGATAATAAAGGTTTTGAGTGTGAACATATTTATGGAAATAAGACTCCAAATGTACGCAAAGGACGATCTAGTGGAGGTATTTCTTTATATTATAAACAGGGTCTTAAAGACAAAATTAAAATAGTTGAAAAACAGCAGTGCGGAATTATGTGGGTTAAATTATTACGTGATCTTTTTAACCATAATGAAGATGTATATTTATGTAATTTGTATGTATTACCATCTGAATCTAGAGTTTTAAACCATGAGGAGCAGCTTGAAATAGGCATAGCAAAATATTCACATTTGGGTAAATTATTCATCTCTGGCGATTTAAACAGTCATACTTCAAATATGTCTGATCTACTAGATTTTGATAGATATTTAGACACAGAGCAATTTGTAATAAATGCACATGACATACCAATACGAGTAAACAAAGATCACGTGCTAGACGTGAATGGACGGCGATTAATAGAATTATGTAAAACGTCCGGTCTAATTATAATAATAATAATAATATTCTTTATTTCCTCCATATAGGAGATTCACATAGTATACAAACAACAATGACAGATAACCAATTACAAAATAATTACACAAATAAAACAAGAACGTATATACATGTTGGCAGTTATATATGCAAAATCAAGCAAAATCAAATCTGTGCCAGGAACTGGCGCTGAAGCATTCATATTTTATAATTAATTTATGTTTACACTGTTACATATTTTAACCACACCCAATGTATGCACCTAAATATCGTACCATAAAACCGGTCTATTTCATCTGAGAGAAGTGTTTCAATCATGTTACTGTTGGCACCAAGGAACACATTAACAACGTCGCTTTTGTTAAGCGCCGAAAGGGTTTCTTTTACATGTAATCCAAATTGGTTTTGTATTGTTAACCACAAATTAGTTCTTTCATTTGCTACGTATGGGCAATTGCATATGCAATGGTCAACAACATTGTCTGTTATTACATCACACCTTTTGCAGTTTTCATTTATTCTCGTTATATTTGCAATAATCACACAAACAGTCTTACAATATTTGAGAGATGTTGGGTGACTTCTAGCATATAACCAAACATTGGATTCTCTATAGCTACTATGAATTGAGCAAAACCTTATAAATTCAGGTTCAGCAAGCCTATTGTTCAATTCAGTGGTTATAGTTTCATATATTTTACCATTCACTAGCTTTTTCCAGCACAGTTTGCTAGGAAAGTGACCATTCGAAACGTACCCGTCCAGGACATGCGTAAGGCCATATCTATTAAGGATAGTGTATATGTCTGGAATAAAACCTGTCAAACAGTTGTTAATTGTAAATGCGCTTATCCTGATTAAAAACATCTGTTTTACTGCACAATCTCTTTGTAACCTACACAGTTGTCCCAGAAAGGTAAGTTTCCGTCGGTCTATCTCAGATGCAATTGGTAAACAATTAAGCAAACTTAAAGCCACATCTGTTCTTGTTCTAATATGAAAACCTTGCATATGTTTTACGCATAGTCGATGTGACCTCTCTAATGTTAAAACATCACTCATACTCAAAAAATACCAACATTCACTGCCATATAGGGCTTTTGGAAGAACCACAGCATTGTAAATTTTCTTACATGTTAGTGGCTGCATAAAGATTGTCAGTTAGGAGAGTATACTTTTTGTTCTAGCAGAGGTATGAGCGTTGTTGATTATTTGTTGTTTCATTTTAGCGATAAAGACTGCATTGCCGATTTTCAAATTCTAGATTTTAATGAGTTTTCAGACCACGCTCCTTTGTATCTTTCCTTAAAAATGAAATGTACGCAGACTAATCCGAAATTATCGGACGATAGTGACGAAACTATTATTTATAGTAAAATTGTATGGGACAATTCAAAGGTACCTATATTTAGAAACAATCTCATGAATAGCCACGAGGAAATACAGCGATTGACCGATAGTATAAACAACACAGCAATTGACACCGCTGTCGATTCATTCACGAATTATATGTACGATAATACATTTACTGTATTTGGTAAAACGTTTAAAAAGACAAACGTGAATTATATTCATGGTAAAGAATGGTTCAATGAAGATTGTTATACAGCGAAACAGGAATTTAAAAGATCGAGAAATACTTTTTTAAAAAACAAAAATGATACTAATAGGCAACTTTTTACAACATCGCGGACTAAATACAATCGGGTTAAACACAAAGCGCGTAACAAATATAAATATAAAGAAGGAAAGCAAATAAGCAATTTAGCCAAAAAACAACCCAAAAAATTCTGGAAAAACATAAAGAAAATATACAAAAAAAATGTACCAAACGCTGAAAATCTAAATGTAACTGATTTATACAATCATTTTAAATCGATATATGGAAACGCAAACGAGCCAGAATTTGAAGCCGACACAACGGAAGTGCTTGATGCTGAATTAGATATATCTGAAGCAGAATTACGAGCTTCCGTTTTTTCACAGAAAAATCAGAAAAGTTCAGGAATTGATAATTTTATTTCTGAAATATTCAAATCAACGTATGATATAATATCGCCATTTTTATTAAAATTATTTAATAAAATGTTTAATAACGGTGATTACCCTGTTTCTCGGGGTGATGGAATTATTGCACCATTATTTAAAAGCGGAAACGCAAATGAGGCAAAAAACTACAGGGGTATTACGTTAATTAATGTATTAGGCAAAATATATTCTCAACTTTTATTAAATAGATTAAATAAATGGGCAGAAAAATACGATAAGATAGCACAAAATCAATTTGGTTTCCAAAAAGGGAAATCAACGGTAGACTGTATTTTTATATTTCATTCTATTACTTCAAAAGTGTTACATTCTGGAAAGAAACTGTATTGTGCATTTTTAGATTTTGAACGGGCCTTTGATAAAATAGAAAGATCAATGTTATGGCATAAATTGATTTTAGAAAATGTAAGCTCAAAAATTGTTAGAGCACTTAAATCAATGTATACTGTTGTCAAATCGCGCATTAGATATAAATCAACATTATCAGAACCCATAAGTTCATATGTCGGCCTAAAGCAAGGGGACCCAAGTTCGCCCATCCTATTTATGATGTTCATTAATGAAATCTCAGAAAATGTAAATTCAGACCTTGATGACATATTTTGTACTGACAATCTGAGCTTATTTATGCTGTTATATGCCGATGATGCGGTTGTATTTGCTTCGTCCCCCGCTTCTTTACAGTCGTTACTAAATGACGTTCAAGTATATTGTAGGACCTGGGGCCTAAAGATAAATACAGAAAAAACTAAAATAATGATATTCGAAAGAGGTCGTCATTCACACTATAATTTCTACCTTCATGATAGCATAATAGAAGTTGTCACCTCGTTCAAGTATCTGGGCATTTTTTTCTTCAAAAATGGAAATTGGTTAAGAACGCAAAAGAGGTTGGCACAACATGCTTCATTCGCATTGCATAATTTATTATCCATATTTAGTCAAATAAACTTACCAATATCAGAAAAATGTAGACTTTTTGACACACTAGTTGCCTCTGTATTAAACTATAGCTCAGAAGTTTGGGGAGTGCATGAGGCTAAAGATATTGAAATTATCCATACGAAATTTTGTAGAAGAATTTTAGGGGTCAAGATGTCTACCAATCTCACAGGTTTATACGGTGAATTAGGTCGCGTACCACTCATTATAAAGAGAAAACTTAATATGCTCAGATATTGGTTAAAAGTATTACATCTTAATGAAAATATATTGGCCAAAAAAATATATATAATGTTGAAAAACGATGTTGATAATCATAATAATTATAACGGGTCCAATTGGGCATACCAAATTAAAGATATCCTTGACAACCTTGGATTTTCTGATGTTTGGTTATATCAATTTGAAGCAGATATTCCATTTGAATTAATAAAACAACGCTTGATTGACTCATATCATCAAAGTTGGTATTCAAATATCAATAACTCTAACAGGTTAGAATCATGCTGCCGCTATAAACGCAGTTTTGATATGGAAAAATATTTGAACCTATTAGATGATAACAAATTCCGAATAGCACTGGGTAAATTTCGACTCTCCTCTCACAATTTAGCCATTGAAAATGTTAGATATCTAAATATCCCGCGAGAAAATAGGAAATGTATACATTGTACCCAAAATATAGTAGAAAACGAATACCATTTTTTGCTTGTTTGTCCAATATATACACACTAAAGACAGAAATATTTTAAACCTTACTTTTGCAGATGGCCCACGATAAACAAATTTGATGCGTTAATGTCTAATAACTCGAACAGAACAATTATAAGCTTATCAAAATATGTTTATTATGCATTTAAACTTCGAAATGAAATGCAAGTTTAAATTTCTTTACTACATTTCAACCTTTTCTCCATTTAAGAAATAAAAAAGCTATAACGCTTCTCTGTAAACTTTAATGTAGATTTTGTATGCCATGTTTTTGATGTTCTCACTGTATTGAATATGTATTGTGTGTAGGCTATACACGTTGTACTGAATGTTTAATGCTGAATAAAGTTAATATATATATTATTGACTTAAACTTTTACAGTTTCTCATCATTACATACATAATTTGTAATACATAATTATAATCACATGACAGGTTACACATACTTCTACACACTCACTTATAGTTGAATCAATAATCCAAGGATATCAAAAAACAAAAGGAATTATATATAAAATAACAATTTATGTGAGGATGTACTTGAATATATTTTAAGAAATAATATTTGGAATAGAACATCTGACAGTAAACGCCTCTGACAAATATTTACTTAAATTAAAAAGTTCTTTCTTCTTTGAAGATTGTAGAAGTGTTATAAATTTAAACATATTTGGCCTTTGTATGTAATATTTTCTGATATATTTCTTTCTAATATCATTATAAGCTGTACAAATTCAAACAAAGTGAAATTCGTCTTCAATATCAGTTGAATTACATATTTGACAAACTCTTTCATTTCTTTCAATCCTATGTCTTGCATAACGACCTGTCTCAATTCTTAAGCTATGTGAAGATAAACGTAATTTAGTAAAAACACTTCGTAATCTTTTTGTACATAAAATATTCAGATAGTTTTCATATCCAAAATTATCTTTAACATGTCTATACAAACTTGGTAATACTCTATTTTCTTGTAGATCAGTGTTCCATTTTTGAATAAAACAATCCACCAACCTCTGTTTAAAGCTAGATATAAAATGTTGATGGTTCACCCTTAAAGGATCATCCCATATATACATAAAGCCATACGTATTAAGCAGAGATTTTACATTGGATAACCAATTGTTTAAACCACTTTCACAATCAGATAATGAAGATTTATAAATAGATGATAAAATTATATTTTCTGTTTTAACTAATTTCAACCAATATCTAACTATTCTAGTATATATTGTGATAAATAAAGGATAACGCGCCAATTCACCGTAAACACCAGCATTACTCGTGGTCAGTTTTACTCCTAGAATGTGTTTACAAAACTTGAGATGAATTCTCTCTATCTCTTTCGATTTTATGAAACCCCAGACTTCACAGCCGTAATTGAGTATTGATGAGACGAAAGCATCAAATAATTGAAGGGATGTTTTAGGTTTTAGTTCAGTTTTTCTTATGTTTGCAGTTAAAAGATTCATAGCTTTTAATGCTTTGCCGCACATAGCCTGTTGATTTAACGTATACGACCCTGTGTAGTTAAATACAACTCCAAGATAATTAAAATCATCTGAAACCTCTAATAATGCTCCGTTATAAGAAAAGTTTTCATCAACGGTTACTCTACCTCTTTTACGAAAAACTATAACCTTTGTTTTTTCAGTATTTACTTCCAGACCCCAAGTTTCACAATATTCATATAGACGATTTAAGCTCATTTGCAGATCTTGCGGAGTATTACCTATTAACACCATATCATCAGCAAAAAGCAGTAAAATTAAAGAAATGTCATCTAATGATAAACCACTCTCTATTCTATTTTGAAAATATAACTCTAAATCTTCAATAAACAATGCAAACATGATCGGAGACATTATCTCCCCTTGCTTCAAACCGACTGAAATCTCGAAAAAATCCGAGAAAGAACCGCAGTATTTTATGCATGATTTGACAGTGTTATACATAGAACGAATTATTCTTAGCATTTTCCCGTTAATACCAAATTTATATAACTTTAACCACATTGCATTTCTATAGATGGAATCAAACGCTTTTTTAAGGTCTATAAAAGCACAATAAAGCCGTTTTTTATTGTTTAGAATTTTTTCGATTATACTATGAAGTGCGAAAATTGCATCTACCGTTGATCTGCCTTTCATAAAGCCAAATTGTGCGTCCGATACAGTATTATTAATCTCACACCATTTATTAATCCGGGTGTTCAAAATACTTGTAAAAAGTTTTCCCATACAACTTACTAGAGTTATTCCCCTGTAGTTACTAATCATGTCTTTATCACCTCGCTTGTGCAAGGGGATTATAAAACCTTCAGTCCATTCATCCGGAAAATATCCTGAATCAAATATTACGTTAAAAATGTCAGTTATATGTCCAGATAAAATATCGCAAGTTGAGATAAAGTATTCATTTAAAATATTATCTCCAGAAACTTTGTTTTTGTTTAAGGCACGAATTGCAGATTCAACTTCGCTTACAGTAATCTGTTTATCGAGTTCTTCAAATATTGCATCGCCATCATTAAAATTATGATTATTATTAAACTCTTCAGCTTCTTCAGAAACCGACACTTTTATATCCTTAAACATATTTATAAAGTATAAACTAAATTCATTCATGGAAATATCAGGATTGTTGCGTTTTCTTTTAATAAATAGTTTCCAAAACTCACGTGGTTTAGAATGGCGCATTTTTTCTAATTCTTTCATTTGTTTAAATTTGTACGATCGTTTCTTTTGCTGAATTAATTTCTTGTAAATCAATTTAGTATTAGCCAGTAACAGCACCTTTAATTGGATTCTGTATATGGATTAGGTGCGAAAATAAGAACCCGAGTCACACGTCTCCCGTAGCTTGCTAGATAAGCCAATTATGCCACCAGAATACCAGTATAAAAATAAAATGTATAATGATATATAAAATATCAAATAACTTCCATGCTTATCCATTATTTATCACACGATATACTAGAATAGTTTGATATTGGTTGAAATTAGTTACAACAGAAAATATCATTTTATCATATATATATAAATCGTCATTATCTGATTGTGAAAGTGGTTTTAACAATTGGTTATCCAATGGTAAATCTCTGCTTAAAGGTGAAATATAGCGTGTATTTTGAGTATATATTCGGAAATATACGTATATAATATACAATATTTTCAAATCTTACACTTATTGGTTGTCCCGTTTTCTCACAGTAGCCAATTTTATCCCATAGCTCACACGCTTCGAGTTTCGCCCTTTTTGACGACAGGTAAGTGACACGTGATCCTGTGACGTCATTGGTACCAAACGATTCGCGGTGTCGCATTGAGTTGTATAGTATTGTCTATGTAGGATTACGTTTTATGGTACTTGTTAAAAATGCCGTGTGTTGTTGCTGGGTGAAAAAGTTTGCATAAAGAAGGACAAGATAATAACCTAAGTTTTTTTCGTTTCCTTAATCGAGATAATGATATATTAAGATTTGAAGTGTGGGTAGACGTTACCGAAGAAAATCGCCCGACTCGTCGAGAAAGTGGGAACCTACGAAAGACGCGCGAGTTTGTAGCAAACATTTTGAGTTGACTTCGTGGGAAGTCCATCCTTTGGTTTCATTATCTTTGAATTTGGAGAACAAAAGGCCATGCAGATTAAAATCAACAGCAGTACCAACGATATTCGACTATAAAAATGAGAAGTGCATAACCCCGCCGTCTCCAAGCAAGTTGTATTCGCCTATTCGACCGGCGTTGAGGAAATTCATACATGAAGTAAGATTGAAATTTATGTTCAATTGTCTATACGTATGATAAATTGAAGAAAGGTGTATAGTCTTAGATCTTTATATACACCGTGAATGTTTAGCTGTTGAATCTGAAGCATGCGTCTTTACGTGAATCAATGAAGAGTTGACGGCGCTAATATTATGTAGCCGTCTTTTTTTAAAAGATTGCTAAGAACGTTTAGCATATAAATTTAAATGAATCGGTGAAATAAATACTGTGTCTTTGTTTCCGAATTTTAATTTTAATAATTTTAAATTATACACCCTCTTCTGCCAATAGTATTATAGATATATATTATCAACATATATAGGGCTATGGATTTGAAAAAAACAAAACAAAATGTTTCATGGATATTTATAGCAAGGCAGAACATTAATAATATTACTAGCTTTTATATTAATTCAGTAATTGTTTATGGCAAAGCAACAACAATAACGCCTCTTAGCTCGTGCAATAAGTAAAACAAGTATAATAGAATAATATACTTTATATTATGGTAATTTGATATATTTGGTCTGTTTTCGATCTGTATACTTACTAACTGTCAATATCGTTCTCATAATACATTTGGCTATATTATTTAAATCATAGTATTTTTCTCTCTTTGTGAGCGACAAATATCATGTGATATATCCGTCTTGTGCAATACGCGTCTGCCCTCGGCGGTATTTCGCCGCTCAAGTAATTGCAATAAACAGAAAAGATATCATAAAACTAGGTTTCCCTAAATGGTGCCTGCTTTTGTGATATACCGACGTATGTACCCTAATTAGGCTGCACTTCAATAGTGCACCGCAATATTTTATTAGTCTGTATTGATATTTGGGGGCACGTGGAGACTAGAGAGCGTGTCATATTGCAAACACCGCTTCTAGAGTGTTTGGTGTTGATGGCGACTTATGGCAAATATATAATACTATAGCAAATATGGCGCCGAAATTATATGCTGTTTCATTTATTATTGTTTTTATTCATTTTTTATCAATTATGGATAATATCTAATAAATATATTTGTTCCATCTCTACTTATCGTCAAAAAAAATCTGACGCTCGTATTACCATAGAGTTACATACATATATATCCATGTATTAAAGTATAGGTATAGACCAGGTCCATTCATTCGGAATATACTACATTTCGCGGTTATTGTGTATGTACCAAGATATTGCAGTGTTGCGGGTGACTTACTGTCAGATTTCGATGAAAACAATGTTTACGTTGTTTTTTTGTTTGTTGTTGCTGTAAGTGTATAACTACGCTATTTTGTTAGATTAGTGAATAGTGTAATAAACCACTGAACGTAACGAATGACATGACACGATAGTCTTTACAAGCTCTCAGTTTGCACCTGCACTGCGTACGACTTCATCATCAGTTGATGAATCCGATGTATTTTCGTCCTCAGATACGTATTCTGGCTCCAAACCTAAAGGTTGCACATGGTGTAACAGTTTTATCACGGTCATTTCCTCTGACATCGCTTAATTCTCACATTTTCACACAAGGTATACTGTTTTGCGTTCAGTCCCAATGTAAACAAAAAATAGTTTGTTCCCAATGACGTCATTTCCGGTAATTCGCGCAAGAGTTTTTCCCCTTAGATTTTTTTCGATTTTTTAGCAATGCCTGTTCGCCTTTTCGGTTTTTATCTTTAAAAACATATTTTCACTAAACATACATCAATAGCATAGTAAACATCGTATTTATAATGATATTTAATCATTAAAAACATATCAACAACGGATTTGTTGATTTAGGACAAATTTCATCTTTAATACTTATGACTTTATGTATACTCAGTTGCAAAAAAAAGTGGAATTCATACAGTTAATTCTAAAAAAATACTCAGTGCACACGTTCTTT
This sequence comes from Cyrtodaria siliqua, assembly GCA_037043455.1. Taxonomy (NCBI): domain Eukaryota; kingdom Metazoa; phylum Mollusca; class Bivalvia; order Adapedonta; family Hiatellidae; genus Cyrtodaria; species Cyrtodaria siliqua. The sequence goes on along the minus strand of JAWPHD010001838.1, from coordinate 103,487 downwards.
CGCAACTAAGCTGTGTACACTTTCTTTTGCTATATGGTATGATGTTTAAGGATGAACCATCAACATTTTGTGTTGCTAAATCATAAATATTCTTTAAAACGGTGTTTGCATTTCTAACAGTTTTGCAATGTATAGATATCTTTCAAATCATACAAAAACAGTTGTAATCCTCATTCGTCTTTTTACTTTAAAAAGCAAACATATATGGACCGTACCCCACCCACTTTTGTTTTTACCGAAAAATTAATTCAAGATAAAAAATTATGTTCTGATGATCAACTTTTTTTAAAACTTGTATATGTCAATGTCCTATGACATTTCTTTCAAAACAAGTAGAAAAATATATAGGTCACCAGGCTTCTAATGATTTTTTATTAAAAATTCTTTAAATTACACCCATTTTGGAGTTATTTTGACATTTTCAATGTAAAATACTGTACACACAATATTGACATGGAGATCGAAAATGAAATTAGGTCAGTATCTACTTTTATATATGTATTCCACTACTGAAAAACAAAAATCTGATTTATTTCATAACTTTCACATGACATCATCAAAATAAATTGACCAATCAGTAATCAATAAAATAAAACACCTCCACGTTCTGGTAGGGGGTAAACTCGGTGTTTATCGTTGGTGCTCAACTGACTTTAGCCCTTTATAAAACTAGTTTATAGTGATAATTATATTAAAAGATTTATTTTTTGTGTACATCTATGTATTTTCTTTTGATGTTGTCGATTTTAAAACAGCAATATGGATACATTTAATTTAAATCGTGGTCTAATGTTTTCATTTTTCATATAGAATTTGAGGATAAAGTCCGAGTAAACCCCTTTATTTTCACCTACTGAATATCTCAACCTACCGGAAGTTGACCAGATGTGAAAGTAAAGGATAAATTCTACTCAGAGCTACCCATACCCCCTATTTTGTTGACAACAAAAAATGATCACAAATGACGGAAAAAATATGAAAAAACAATTTGTTTAAAATTTGGTATGTTTCCATCTGAAATCCTACTTTATATCCATATCTATTAGAATGGAAAAAATGAAACAATCCTGTTGTCAAATAAAACTATGATTTAAAAAAATAAAATGTTTAGACTTGAAGATGTCAAAACTTGCCCAGCCAACATCCTTAATTTCCGGTTCGATTTGATTTACATTTTAAAATCGATATTTTTTACATGAAACCAAATAAATGTTAATGTAAATATGATAAGTTTGCTTGTATTTTATGCGACGTTTTTTACAGCGTATTTATAAATCACGAGAATAAGCATTTGATTAATATTTTCTGTGATAAAAAGACGAACAGTTATATTGTTGCTATATCAAATACCGGGTATTTTATCAAAATTAAACTAATACTTCGCCTCAAAACAACCATATCTCGACTTGTTATTTAGCGTTTAAGCTGTATATATATCGATGTTACATGTACGGAGGCTACCTTTGTCAAAATAATGTGTGTGTTTTTTCAACGTTATTTGCAAATGTATATTTCTTGAATCCAAAGATGTTTTTTCTCTCCAACCTTTTTTAAAAAAATATTATAGAGGAGGAAAACATTACATGTTAATGTTTGCTGATATCGTGAAAACCAACAAATAAGCAAAAGAAAAATGATTCGGGTTAGGTTATGGCAGCGACTAGCTTATTACGTTCTCCTTGGTTATGGTCAATATAATTAAAAACCGAATTGTTTTTCATTATAAGTTAAAGATCTCTCGTATATACACAATTAAACAATAACGCAATTATACATACCTCGCACAGCAGGCAGTCAGTCTTACACTCTCCTTTACAAGCTCCACATAGAAACTATTTCTTCAGGGTCGGTATTTACGCATTTTAAATATCCAAATTCAAAACACGTATATCGAATATCACTTTCACAAAATATCAGTTAAAAAAACGAGTAAAATAACACAAATTGAATATCCAACAATGACTATAAACGTCATTATTTAAGATGGATTACAAAAGAAACAAGATGTGAATAGTTTATATTTTAATATTGGAATAAGCTGGCCATGGCTTCAACAGTATATAGTGTAAAATAAAATTGTGTAGTTAATCAAATTGGAACATTTCACATAAATACAATGTTCATAGTCCAAACTAAGTTCAGTGTAAACCCTGGGAACAGATGTTCACAAAGACAAATCTTAAATTAAAAACTGTACAGTGTAAACCCTGGGAACAGATGTTCACAAAGACAAGTCTTAAATTAAAAACTTCTTGCATAGAAAATAACAAAGTTCTTAGAATATTTTAACTACACTATGCTGTGACCGCGAAATACCGCCATTACACAGTTCACCGAATAAACAGTTCATAGAATAGTATAAAGTTCTTCACGTTCCAATACCACGTCTTGCAATGACGACAATAGTAGTTGAAAACTTCTCGTAGCTATATCCCAAAGATGGCACAAGTGTGGACTACTGCATACGAGATCCGGATGAAGCCATGACAAAAACGACAGACCACCAGGCATCGCATCTCTTCAGGCACTTACTGAAATATATACATAACAAGCCAAAGACACTGGTACCAAGTACAATCATATAAGCACTAAAACTGGTGAGGGTGGGCGGGTTGGTTTCGAAATAGCATTTAAATACCGTGATTTTTAGGAACAAATAACAGGCCGATCTGTAGAAAAATGGCTGTCATGTATAAAAGGCGGATGCGTTAGAAACACACGTCTATGATAATGTCAAAGCTGAAGGATTCTCTCCCCTGAAATAACTAGTATTTGTTCCTTAATAGAACAAATCCCATTATTTAAGATGGATTACAAAAGAAACAAGATGTGAATAGTTTATATTTTAATATTGGAATAAGCTGGCCATGGCTTCAACAGTATATAGTGTAAAATAAAATTGTGTAGTTAATCAAATTGGAACATTTCACATAAATACAATGTTCATAGTCCAAACTAAGTTCAGTGTAAACCCTGGGAACAGATGTTCACAAAGACAAATCTTAAATTAAAAACTGTACAGTGTAAACCCTGGGAACAGATGTTCACAAAGACAAGTCTTAAATTAAAAACTTCTTGCATAGAAAATAACAAAGTTCTTAGAATATTTTAACTACACTATGCTGTGACCGCGAAATACCGCCACATGCCACGCGGTGTGTGTATGCCACACACCGCGTGGCACCGCCACACATGGGGGAAGCGGAAGACAGCTTAGCTACCTCCAAAGAGGTATGACAGACGTACTTCAACCAATGAAGCGATTGTGTCATGTCATATAAAAAAGCTACAAAAGCTCAACAAAAAACCTCCAAAGAGGAATATACAAAAGCTACAAAAGCTACAAAAGCTCACAAAAAAAAACACCTCCAAAGAGGAAATAAACCCCGAGTGAGCTAACACACCCAACTGGGTAACTAAAAAATGTTCAACCGTTTGAAACACCATAGGCCAGCTTAAGAGTTAAATGGGTAAATTCTACTATTTGAATTGATAAAACATTCAATTCCTTGTCGCAACCCATTCACAAAAAGGGCGTTGCCTTGGTCAGATAAATGTACGTCATCCCGATACAGATTTTGGTTTCCCTCCTGTATTTCTGGGTACCTAATGTAACCCCCACCCAATCGCAGCACTTCTGTAGCAGCTTTGCTATTTAAACGAACTCTCACCCGGTCTAATGCTTTGTGCGAGTTCTCTTCTCTCCAAGCCAAGCGAGGAAGGATTTGCGACCACACAATGAATACTCCGGGAATCAGGTCTTTGAGATAATTTCAAAATCCAATAGGCACTAAGGCCCTTGTGGTACAAATACAGACATGAAAATAACATGACAGACAATGTAACAAAATAGTACAAAATGCATAGTATACTTAGCAATTTTACACAATTACGTGTATGTGTATCTAGTGGAGAAGGCGATACAATTTTGAGTGAAATACAAATGTACTGTTGCTATACAACAAAATGCATATATAAATAGTACATTTATATCATTACAACATCAATTCGTATTACCTATTTGGAAAAAGGTACTCATTTCTTTTATTAAAAGCCTTATAAATAAAAATATCTAGATTTCTTATTTGCTTTTTACATGTAGAATTAATCAAAGAAATGAACTTTTGCATATTTGGACGCATGAAATAATACGTTTTAATATAGTGTTTTCTTATGTCTGTATATAAAGGACATATTAAAACAAAATGGTATTCATCTTCTAAAGACTGGCACAATTTACATTTCCTATCATTAACCGGTGTTCTATTTGGTTTGCTCCATCGTCCAGCTTCTATCTCAAGTCTGTGTGATGAAACGCGAAGTTTAGTTAAAGCTTGCCTAAATTTCGATATATTATACATATTTAGGTAGGGCTGAAATCTAAAATTCTCTATACAATTATAACATAAAGCTCTGCTTGATTCTTGCAATCTATTATGCCAGTTTTGTATAAAATTATCATGAAGTCTTTGTTTGACAACGAGCAAAGATATTTCAACGTTTCCTACACTGTGTGCTAACCATACATCATGGAAACCCATATTACACAAAAGATCACGTAATAGTAAAGCCCAGTTTAATTTATTCGGTTGGCCAGTTATGTCATTGATCATCATATCATAAACTATTTTAACATACTTATTTTCACTACTATGTACTATTTTGAGCCAGTACTTTATTATAATAAAATGCCGTTGACATAAAAAGGATTTTCTACCCAACTCCCCATATATAAAATCATTTTGCGTTGTCTTCTTTACACTTAATATATTCTTACAGAATTTAAGATGCACTCTTTCTATCGCATTAGCTTTTGTAAAACCCCAAACTGCAGCACCATAGTTCAAAATTGGCGTGATTAATTTATCAAATAAATCTAATCTATGTTCAATAGATAACTCCGTAAATTTATATAGGCATTTGTTCATTTTAAATATAGCCTTTAAAGCCTGTCCTGCAAGTGTTGCCTGTGCATCAGTGAATGATCCACCCGTTGTAAAGACTATGCCTAAATAGTTGAACCTATTAACAATATCTAATGCATTATCATTTAAATGAAAAGTTAAATTTCTTGGTAATGAGCCACCCTTTTTAAACACCATAACCTTAGTGTTTGATGTATTTACAACAAGTTTCCACTTATTACAATATTCCGATAGCAAATTTAAACTAGTTTGTAATTCTATACTACTGTTTGCAAATATAACAATATCATCAGCATATAATACGAGAAATACTTTAAACATATTAACATTAATTCCTTCAATACCATGTTTTATAAATTCATCTTCAATATCGTTTAGAAACATAGAAAAAAGAAAAGGGGATAAACATTCCCCTTGTCTTACTCCAAGCATACATGTGTACTCCTCACTGAGTTCATTACAATATTTCACTCTTGATTTTACAGAATAGAACAGAACAGAACAATCTTTTATTATGTACAATCTCAGGCAACATGAGTTACAACATGAGAGAATTATTATGCATACAACAAATTATACAATTACTAAGTTTGAATTAAAAAGGATAACACAAACCCCACTTGATATGGTGGGAAAAGTTAGGGGGATAACAGTTGCATGGAATAACATTGCAGCTTCAATTGTGAAGCATGTAAATATATATATTTATATACTTATTGTTTAACAGTTTGTAATAGAATTCGGACAAAGACACATAGATTGATTTGTATTTTGGTTGACGAATGAGTAAGAAGCTCCTTAAATTTTATAACATTAGCGTGGCGGTAAAAATACCGTGGAATGTACTTTTTACGCAGAGGGTCGAAATGAGGGCACTTTAAGAGATAGTGAAATTCGTCGCCAATATCCGAGTCACACAGAGTACAGCGCCTTAAGTTGTACGGGATATTCTCAAACCTACCAGTTTCGACAGGAAATCTATGGTTAGTTGTTCGGAATTTGAATACATTAATATAGTAGTTTCTCGGTAACTTTAGATATGGTTCAAATAAAAGGTCGTCTTTGAATAGGTTATAATTACGCCCTTTGGACGAATTTTGTAGGTCTGCCCTCCATGATTGTGTAAATTGGTCGATTAAAGTTTTTTTAATGGATCGATGGACATATTTGCTTTGCAATAAATGGCGATTAGTCCAAATATCGGAATTTCCTGTGTTGTTAAGTATATTTTTAATGTATTTTAGCCACTTGTATTCGTAATTAGCTGAATTAACCATTGATTCATAACATAAGTTACTAAGTTTTGTTTGTTTACCTAGGATCAATTTATTCCAAAAGTTTATCATTCTCGTTTGTATAGTGACTGCGATTGGGTGTCTGCCTAATTCCGCATATAGCATGTAAGAAGGGGTGCTTTTTTTACTGTTTGTAATTCTTTTTAAAAAATCAGTATGTACACGTTCTATTATATCTAAGTTTTCATATCCCCAAACTTCGCAATTGTAGGTTAATATTGGTAGAATTGTTTGGTCGAATAACTTAAGTTGGAGGTCTAAGGGTAGGTCTAGGTTATTGATTCTCCGATAAAGTAGAAATGATGCTTTCTTGGCTTGTTCGGCCAAGTGTTTTCTTGTGTTTAGAAAGCTACCCGAGTTAGTAAATATAACTCCTAGGTATTTGTATTTATTTGTTATTTCGATTTTTTCCGGTCCTATGTTAAATGAGAAACGGTTTATGTTTCTGGCACCAAAGACAATTATTTTAGTTTTGCTGTAATTTACTTTTAATTTCCACGATAGACAATACTCGTGGAATTTATTTAGACTTAATTGGAAACTTTCGGGGTTCTCACCTAGGATAATGGTATCGTCAGCATATAGTAGTATTATAATCTTTATAAAGACATTTATTTGGGGTTCAACTCTAATTCCTTCTAGGCCTGTGTTAAGCAAATACTCCTGTAAGTCATTTAAAAAGATAGCAAACATTATCGGTGATAAATTTTTACCTTGACGGACTCCGCATTGACTCACAAAGAAATTCGAGGTGTCGTTGTTTATGGACACACATGATTTAATGTTTTGATACATGTTATATATTATACGGAAGAATTTGCCTTTAATTTCATTATTTAGGAGTTTTCGCCATAGGCCTATTCTCCATATGGAGTCAAATACAGAAGTATACATAGATTTAATAACATTAAATATTTTACCACGCACTCCTAACTTTATCAGTTTGAACCATAAGTTGTCACGAACAACATAATCAAAAGCTTTCGTGAAGTCAACAAAGACACAATACAATTGTTTACTCCTATTAATAAAATTAGTTGTAAGCCCTTGTAACACAAAAATGTTATCTATTGTTCCCATGTTAGCTCTAAAACCGCCTTGTGCCTCAATATAAACACTATAATTTTCTGCCCAATCAGTAAGCCTATTATTTAAAACCCGTGTAAATAATTTCCCCAGTGTACTTAATAGAGTTATGCCTCGATAGTTTTCAACGTCATTTATATTTCCCTTTTTATGGAGGGGGATAACATAACCCTCTGACCAGCATTCTGGAAAATAACCAATTTCAAAAACTTTATTAAACAATTTAATTATGTATGGTGCTAAAATATGTTTACCGTGCATGAACAACTCATTTATATACATATCCGGTCCTCCAGAGCGATTAGCGTTGAGCTAGTGTAAACCTTTAAACATTTCCTGCTCAGAAATATCAACATTCAGTTTATTATTGTTTCTTCTCATAATTTGTGTATAGAATCTGGCAGATGGCAAAGACCGAGAATGCAGGTCGAAAACAGATTATGTACTGTTTGTCAAAAAATAGAGGACGAATATCATTTTTTATTAGAATGCTTACTGTATAATGATTTGCGTAAAACGTATATAAACCGCTTCTACTGGACTAGACCAAGCATGTATAAATTAAAATTACTTTTCGAAACTCAAAATCAAAATGTAAAAAAGAAATTAAGTGTTTACATCTTCAAAGCATTTGAACTCAGAAAAATACAACATTCATAGTATCATTTGTAGAATAATCTCAAATTGTTACATGTCTGTATACACAGTTAAAACGTTTTACCTTTTACTTTTGTACACTGATCATAATGTTGTTTTTTGTGTGATTTTGTTTTGTTTTTGTAGAACTTTGGAAATCAAATAAATAGTAGAGAGCATTGTGGTATTTACAAACAAAAACGGCTATCACCTATCGTTGATTATACTGTAATATAAACTATATATGATAGTATAGATAGTAGAATATCAATACAGATTATCTTCATAGTGGCAATATAATTTGAAAGGCTGTTTCTCACCTTCTCCGTTTATTTCTTCTCCGCTTATTTTCTGTCATAAATTGTGTATATAGCATATATTCATATTACTAAAAATGCTGTTTGTTATCTTGCTATGTCAATTGCTTGTATGAATGTAAACTATGTCTCACGGGCCTCTGGCCTATTGATTGATGAATAAAGTCTTCTTCATTAAACATAATATTTAATTCATTGTTTTCATACCTATCAACAAAGTGTAAAATATCTTCGTCCGGTGTAAAAAATGGACTATCTGGATTGTTAACAGCCTTGAAATATTGTTCAAAAGTACTAATTTGAATATTTGACTGTTTTATTCCTGCGCATTTTTTCAACAAATTCCAATACAACTTAGCATTTTTTTGTTTGGCCTGGACTAATTTTAATGTTTCGTTCCTATCATATTCAAATATACATCTACGAATAAGTGATTTATATTCAGATCTAGCCTTGACTAAATTAATTCGATTGACGTCATTATTTTCCAATCTGTATTTATTTAAAAAGAATAAGAAACTGGTTCTACTTTCAAAACACTCATTAGTATACCAGGCATTTTCTGAAGTAGCCGGGTTTGAAGAATAATCAGAATTACCAGGTATCCGTTTCTTAAATAATGGAGCTACGACACCATCAATGATCTGTGAAAAACGTTCAGTACAAGTAATAGATAGAGTCTGGTCTCAGCGAGTTGGCTTATTTAAACACCGAGATGGGCGTAGCCAATCGAGATGTTTAAATAACCAACGAGCTATCTTTTTTGTAGCATGGTGTACTTAGTAACACTGTGACGTCATAGTGACCGTACTCTAAATTCCAATATCCGGTAGTTGTAGAACGGCATAGCCACGCCCCTTTAGTTACCCGAAATTAAACGATTTAATGCTCTGCATTCATCAAAGGAAATGTCACCGACCATGCTACAATTATTCATCTCGATGTTATTCGAACACGCATTTAAAGTTTCATTAACCGTATACAATTGCTGTGTTATGTCAGTTGTTGACAGTTTTTCAACGTACTCAGATTTTAACTCGTTATTCCACGTGTATTTATGTTTTACTCTAACGTAATCGTTATCTACAAATTCGTTTGTACAAACTGGTTTTTCAAATTCAAAACAAAAGGAAATTAAACAATGGTCAGTTAAAATATTCGGCTGTGAAATATCAAACTCCGTTACAAATGGAAACAAATTGTGTGTACATACAACATAATCAACTACACTACAACCCCGATTCCCAACAAAAGTATAATTACCAATACCGCTATCTTTCCCAACACGTCCATTCATAATACGTAAGCCAGTTTGTTTACATAAATCTAAAAGATAATGACCATTATTGTTAACCCTACTTTTATCTCGAGAATAACGTTTTATTTCATGATCATTGCAGTAATCATCAGGTAAAAATTGCATATGAATACCGTAATCGTCTGCAACATAATCCGCACATTCGGCCGTTCTACTGTTCATGTCCCCACACAAGACAAAATTTAAACTAGTTTCATTATTTGAATTAGTACATGCAATAAAATCAATCAACCTGTCAAATATATTTGTATCAATCATAGACTGTCTGCTACTATCATCTGGAACAACGTAACACAAACAAACAAATAAGTCATTCTGTAATGCAAAATGTTTACCATCAATCTTAATACATACAATATCATCATTACTCTGAAAAATAAGCGTTTCATCTGTAACATAATCATTTCTATGAAAAATAAACTCATTTCAATACTGTGAATGGCATTTATGTATAAACTCAATTTTACAACACTTTATATGTCAGTTGTAATTGGTTGTAATTAGTTGTATCTCACACATATTAATTTATGCATATGTACGTGCCTATTTATGTCTTTAAGTGGTTACTGATTAAGTACAAACTAAAAACTAGGAAAAACAATGTATTTTAGTTTACTGAAAAGAGAGAGTTCAAAGTTAGTCGTAAACTTAAATGATGTATTTGAACGCGCCGCTAATCCGCTGGTTAAATCACATCAGCACTTAATCAAAGATTGTATTCATTATACATAATGGACATCACACGCTATCGTTAAAGGGAGTACATCAGGTTTTTCAAAGGGGTCTAGGGATCCGACTTAAAACTGACAAATAATGATATCGCCTATTTTAAAGCGCCTAAACATAATGAATGATCCTAAAAAGGACCCCTTAGTTACAAGTAAATTCATTCTGTACAGTAATACGTGCTATCCTAGGTTACGCACCAGGGTTTTAAAATTTCAGCATTGTATGCCCGATTCCGTCCTAGCTATATGGTGTATTCGAAGTTTAAACCTTAAAAATATGGTTCGAACATCATATTTTGATCGATATAAGTGTTTTATCATCAATTGGAACATTTTAATAATTTAAGATATTTCTAGAAAAATTCTGATGTACAGTGCTTTGGGGTGTATAGAATCATTGGTAGTAAAGAATCATTTCCTGTTTAAATTCAGTTTTCTCAGCTCATATATGTTAGATTATTTTAAAACTTTCCAGGCTTGAAGATATATCATATAAGCATACATTTATTCAACGGTGAAATTATTTGGGACATTTTTCCATGCAAAATATATCACTACTTGCAACACCTCTCAGAAAAAATGATTCTATACTACCTGAATGAAGTGTGATTTGGAAACGAAATAATCATACTGTCACAATAAACTCAGAAAGATATATTTGCTGTTTTGGCAAATGTAAGGGACAAAAATCAAAATGCAATCATCAATTAAGGTAACTTGTTGAAGTTTGCCACTTTTAAGGATAAAATGAAATTATGTAAATATTGGTGCAAAAACGCCTATTAAAAAATCACAGTTTCAGGACAATAATTTTAGAAATGTTGCTATCATACAACTAAAAGGGTAAATCTAAATCAGAAATTAAATAAACATTTTCCTTTCACTTTAAAATTAGACGTTTAACCCAAGTGATTCTATACCCCCCAAAGCACTGTACTCCCTTTAAAGGTGTGATATGGTGGTTTAATTAGTTTAATAAAACAAAGAGCACGTACAGTAAGGAAATAATAAATAGCACGAAGGAAACCGACAATTTTTACTATAGGCCTACCAGTACATCATCATATATATTTATTCATAATCATTATAATAATAATAACTTCAAGGTATAATTAAAACATAATAAAATGTGTCCATACATTTATATTATTAAAGATCAGAAATTTCACAAAATAATTGCCTGACTTGAAACCCACATAATTATCATCTTTCAGACAGGAAGTTTCCAATCTGTCCATTATTATTATATATAATACGCTATGTTGTTGTTGTTGTTCTCTCGAAACCTCCTTGAAAGGAGAACCGTCTGTCGACGTGGTATAATTCCTCCACCCGAATATATATGAATAACGGAACAGTCCAATCCACCACCGAGAATACGCTACGCTAATATTTTCACAGCAGTTTATATTATGATTGTGTTTAACACCACAATTAATGCATTCACTCAGTGGTTACTGTCCCACTCTATGTGTTTAAAACAATTTTTAAAAGTCTGTATCGGGTTATATGCAAGCTGTATAGCAACCTTCTAACTTGAAACTCAAAGTTTTGTAACAGGGGGGGTGCAATGGATCTCAGGGATGGGAAGTTTGTGTAGTCCAAAAGTAACTGTATCTTCTGCTTGGCACACAGTACATTGAAGTCGGAAAATCCTAATTCTTCAAGTTCATGACTGATATCACATAAAATTTGTTGTCTGAGACTGTGCAAGGCACCACAGTTCAGAATAAAATGTTCCAGTGTTTCGTCTTCTAACCAACACAACCGACATGTAGCGTCAACTTGGTTTTGGTTAAACCTAGCCCTGGAATCCTGAAGAATATAGCCTCCACACAAGAGTTTTAACTGTATAGGAATCCTCAGCATATCTTTGGACGACTTCAGAGGTACTCTCAGTATCCGATGAGGTTTCCCCGGTAGATATTCCGGGTTCAAGTATTGAAGACTTTTGTAATATTGCACTCTAGTTTCGATTTTATCAATCCAATATTTATTTACGGCACGGTTTATATATTTTTGCCATCTAAATTTAGGCATAGGATCATTCAATAAAGTTTTTGGGTCAATGATGTCATATTTCCAAGCAAGTCTTTTTATTTCGATGAACCAGCTATTGCTGTTTTGAATGTTTAGTGAAAGTTGTCTGATCGCTAATTTCTTTTCCAAAGCATTATCGTTTTGTGCACAAATATTACGGAATAGAGTCAATGCTTTCTTATCCACTTGCCCCTCTATCGGGAGAAATCCGGATAATAAGTATACCGCCGAGTCCGCTGTATTTACTGGGACAGATAAGATCTGTTTAAGAGTCGTCTTTTGAAATGTTTCTAATTTATCAAGATCCTTACTTTTTGGTAGTAGTATTTCCAAGCCATATAACAAAATTGGCTGCACATACACTTGGACGAGATGAAGACAGGTTTCCGGATCGAGACCATTATTACCATGAAGACCACTTGCCATTAAACTGTACAAGGCTCTACGCGCCTTCTGTATATTATTATTCACATTTATGTCTATAGTATCTTTCAAAGTTTTGGCTCTCTTTATACCGAGATGTGTACTGTATTCTACATTTGGAATTTTATTTTCATATATTTCAAAGAATAGTTCACTAGAGAAAGTTTTCTTCTTGCTTGTAATAAATTTCAAAGCCTCGGTTTTACTAGGTTGTAATACATAACGTTCACGGTTTGCAAAGTCTTCAGCAATGTTAATCAAAAGCTGTGTATCTGAGTCATCATTACTAATAAGGGCCACATCATCCGCACAGGCGCTTGCGCAACAGTTGAGATTACTAATGATATGATTGGCTTTCTGAATAAACGTTGTATTGTATTGTATATATATATCTGTGCCTTCCATTACATCTAGATATATCTGTCCATTACTGTATATTCGTCTCCAGTACTGTATTTACCACTCCATTACTGTATTCCCCGCTCCATTACTGTACATTTTGGTACATACTGTGTTTATGCACACCGGTCATACCGCCCCAGAACTGATGACGTTTTTCACACTTCCGGATATTAAAATAACAATGAATTCCGACACTTAATTAAAATGCAGCATCAACAGCCTTCGTCCTCATTTGGAGAGAGTACGGCAGCTACTAGGCACCCGAGCCACGCGAGCAGGCACGATGACTTGGATTTCCCTTTTTGTCCCGACTCAAACAAATATGAAAAACTTGCCAAAATTGGGCAAGGCACATTTGGGTGAGTTTATTTAAATTACGATGGTTTGTTTACAAAATTAATACACTAATTATACACCCAACATCTGGTCAGATTGAATACTTTTTTGTTTAGGGTACCTTTAATAAACAAACTAACTTATTGTGGTCAACACATAGAATATAATATGTCAACACATAGAATATAATATGTCTACACATAGAATATAATATGTCAACACATAGAATATAATATGTCTACACATAGAATATAATATGTCTACACATAGAATATAATATGTCTACACATAGAATAGAATATGTCTACACATAGAATAGAATATGTCTACACATAGAATATAATATGTCTACACATAGAATAGAATATGTCTACACATAGAATATGTCTACACATAGAATATAATATGTCTACACATAGAATATAATATGTCTACACATAGAATATAATATGTCAACACATAGAATATAATATGTCAACACATAGAATATAATATGTCTACACATAGAATATAATATGTCTACACCTGGAGTGCCCCAAGGATCCGTACTAGGCCCCCTACTGTTTCTTGCATACATAAATGATCTTCCCTCTCAGATAAACTCTCGGGTCCGGTTATTTGCAGATGACACTGCCATATACCTTGCAATCACTCAAGAAAAACAATCACAAACACTACAGACAGACTTATGCACTCTTGAACATTGGGAAAAACAGTGGGACATGGAGTTTAACCCGTCAAAATGTCAAGTTATACACATCACAAGGTTAAAGAAACACATCGACACAACCTATTACTTACATAACACTAAACTTGAGTCTACCTCCTCTGCAAAATACTTAGGCCTCACTATTGCAGAGGACTTACAATGGAACACACACATCAACAACATCACCAAAAAAGCAAATCAAACATTAGGGTTTTTAAGGAGAAACATCAAGGTTCATTCTGAAGATCTAAAGTCCATGGCCTATAAAACTCTTGTCCGCCCTCAGCTGGAGTACTGCTCAAGTATCTGGTCACCTCATACTGAGACTGCCATAAACCAGATCGAGGCCGTACAGCGCCGGGCAGCACGCTGGGCAAAACACGACTACAGACGGACCAGTAGTGTCACTGAGATGCTCCAGTCCCTACAGTGGAGAAGACTAGACCAAAGACGTATCGACAGTCGACTCTCACTTTGTTACAAGATCACAAATGACCTGGTAGCTATCCCTCTAGAAGATTACATGACACTGTCGAACAGACAATCCCGACATTCACACTCGCTTGCTTTCAAATTAATTGACGCAACCGCTGACTACTACAAATTCTCCTTTTTCCCCAGAACAGTCTTCCACTGGAATTCATTAGCTCCTGACATCCCTATATTACCCAATATAGAACAGTTCAATTCTGCAGTCAGCAGAATTGAACATATCTCACCATAAATTCAATGTTTGTTTTTATTTTTAAACCTAACATCCAAAAACTTCAATGTTTTTCTTAAATTTCTTTTATATATATTTTTAAAATACTAACAGTCTTTGTCGGTATGACGACGCATGCCTAGGTCCCCAGCAGGGGTTTGGCATTAAAGGAAGATAGATAGATAGATACACATAGAATATAATATGTCAACACATAGAATATAATATGTCAACACATAGAATATAATATGTCTACACATAGAATATAATATGTCTACACATAGAATATAATATGTCTACACATAGAATATAATATGTCTACACATAGAATATAATATGTCAACACATAGAATATAATATGTCTTACATGTTTGGAGTTGGTCGTTGAAGTGTCGTGTCAGTATGTCCGTGTAGTCGATGTCCCGGAACACCCGTTTAGTCCGTGGATCTAGAACTGAATCGGCGATGTTGTGAGGCTAACAGCCCACCCTATGTAGATTCACCACACTCCACCCACTTATAAATGAAGGAGGAAGGCGTAGGCTCCTTTTGATATGGGATTGTAGACGGATGATGTAGGCATCGTTAACAGACATACATGTACACAGCAAGAAATGATGTTGTAGATCCATATAGTTGTTAATTAGTTTGTTAGAATACCAGTGATTATTGTTTCGCAATTAGTAAACTGTGTTTTAACTGTTGAATATCCTGTACGTTGATGTATCATGCAGTATTCGCCTAAGTTTAGACGATGTAGTTGGAATAATAAGGGTTCTTATACGCGAAATATGAACTGACGAGTCGAGTGCTTAATGGGACATGTAAAGGATGGTCAGATGCAGAGTTACTGAAATATTAGTCGAGAAGAAAGGTTATAGGCCACATGTTTACGTGGTTAATTGTAGTTAGGTTTGTCAAATTAGCGGAACTACTCTGACAGAAGAAGCTTCACCATATACGACATAATGTGAAATATATTGAAGACTTATGATGGTGACTTACAAAAGGAAATCAGGAGTATTGACAACTCCTATAATGAATGCGATTTATATACAGGATGGGTGACATTAGTTATGTTAGCATGATTATGAATGAAATGGGTGAAAGAAGGTGAGAGTTGAATATAAGTGTATACATGCAGAGATAATTATGTCATTGGTCTGTACTAGAAAGCCAGTACAACGACCGTCTAAGCTAGCAAAGAACAACAACTTGAATTTGCATTAAAGCAATCCAATCGATATAATTTAGAAACCTCTGTACTGATTACCAGATAGAAAGTCAGTTCAACGACCGTCTAAGTAAATGACAACAATACAGAGTATGACCTAAACTGACTCAACTGGCCGACTGTAAAAGTAATTCAAGTAATCAACCACCCACTCCACCAACACATGGCAACTAAAACTACGAAAATGTTTATAATGAACCACAAATGTGATGGAAGGGTGACAATATGAGGAAAACTATGAAAACAATAATGCTTGAACTATTTACAAATCACTCGAGTAATGCTGAATGCAGATTAACCAACTTCTACTTCTCCTCCCCCCTTATCTGAATCTCGTAACCTCCACCGAGAAAACAGGACCCGAGTGGCCAATTGTGACATAGCCCACGTCATCGTCCAGAATATAAAACATGCACTACAATTTAACCATCAGATTCTGTGGACTGCATCACAGAAAGCAAGATAATCTTTACCGCGAGAATAACCAGTTTGGAGAGTAGAACTAACGCATCCAAAAACTACAGTGTGCCAGATGGTGGCACCATTTAAGTTGCGAGAGAATCCACAATAGTCAACCCGATTTCTGTAACCGGAAACAGCCGATTTACAATGTGTATCAAGCGGTGTTCCCGTTGGAGTGCCAACTGGGATGCATTCTGTTTTGAAATTATCGTAACTGTCAGTTTCATTTAACAAAGTGAGGTGGCGGCGGACACGATAATATGCAATGCATGAATCTCCTCCCCCTTGATAGCCTGGACGATGCAACTGTACATCAGCTTTGAAGCGGTATCTATCAAAAGATACAGCACTTACTGGCACTCTCTGATAATGACGGGGCGCTGGTCTAAATCCATTGATTTTTGGATTTCATTGCAAACACTCTCTGACAAACGATGGTGTATGTCAGGGTGGTTGACTTTGGAGCTCTGTACAGCAATGTCCGTTTCAACTGGTGTATTAGCAACTGTGCAACTTACAGCTGATGTATAAGTACTTGTGACAGGGGTGTACTTTATTATTGGGTTACTCGCAACTGTTGCACGAGTACCTGATACTGGTGTGTAGTTGACCATTTGCGAGGTGCCTACAGTTGGTGGTTTAGGTGTGTAGGTACCTGGGTTGGAGATGTTGCATGTCATACACACTGAAACACTGCTGGTGTCAATTGCTGAGGAATTTGTAGGTGCTTTGACATTGATCATAAGGTTAGTGGGTATCTGCATTGAGAAGTTGTGACCTTGGTATGGAAACCCACTTGATTGGGGTGTTACATGAATGATGTCAACGGGGACTGATGGGTGGCGTTTAAAACCTGGTGGTGGCAACACAGTGTGCGCTGGTTTAAAACCTGGTGGCGGCAACACAGTGTGCGCTGGTTTAAAACCTGGTGGCGGCAACACAGTGTGTGCTGGCGTAGGTTGTGGTATATCTGGGGATTTTGTGACCTCAACGAGTTTGGTGGAGCCATAAGTTTGTTCATAACCAGGTTGGATTGGTGTTACACTAGTGTATGCTGGCTGCGGAACACTAATTTGTGTAAGCTGTAGCGGTGGAAACCCTGGTGGTTGTGCTGTTGGATATGTAGTGTTAAGCTGTGGGGGCTGCACTGTGCGAGGTGCAGATCTGCCTAATTGTGTGGGTTGTAATGGGTAAGATGCAGCACTGCCAAACTGTGTGGGTTGCACGGAGTATGGTGTAGCACTGCTAAATTGTGTGGGTTGCACTGAGTATGGTGTAGCACTGTCAAATTGTGATTGTGGCATAGGGTAAGGAGCTGAACTCACATTACCAAAATGTGGAGGTGGTACCGGATAGTGTGCCGCGTACAAATTTGGGAAAGGATTAACCGGGGCTTGGTTAACGGTTGGGTAACCAGTAGCTGGTGTTACAATTGTTGGGTAAGACAGGTTACCTAAGTTTGTCGGTGTCTGCAAATTTGAGGGGTTATTTAATGAGGTAGAAGTTGTTACTGTCGGTTGGAGAGTAACAGGTGTGGCAACACTACTGGTAATATTGGCAGATGATGGTGGTGCCATAGGGGTGTATTCCCCATATATGAAATTGGAGGCTGATGGCATGGACGTTAACGTATCATTAACAATTACCGGTTGGTGTTGTAAAACTGACGGAAGTGCTTGGGTTTTTGCACCGATACCTGAACACTGGACGGTGGTTTGTTAATTTTGGCCTTAACTTCCATTGGGCCTGGTAAATTAGAAACTTGATTTGTGTTAGGGTCCTGCGGAGCTGGTCCCCCCTTCTGCATGAATGATGGGGTGGCATGGTCTTCATGCAAACTTGGAGTGTTTACAGAGGTTTCAAGGTTGAATGATTGAGAACGAGAATTTGAGAGATGTCTCGAAGCTTGATCATTAATAACCCCCAAAACTTTTTCCCGGGATTCTTGATCCCTCATGAATTTAGTAACGATATTGTGACTTACACGTTCTGCTACTCGTTCGGCCACCCTTTCCGAATTCATAAAGGCGTCACTAATTCTCTCGTCAAGCGAATGTATGGAGGATTGAAAATCTGTCATTTGGTCATTTGTTTGTCTTCGTCTGTCCTCCATTTGGTTGTTTAGTGAGTATATACTGTCATTGACTAAAGTGAGTTCATTACTCATTCTTTTTTCAAAAGAAGTGATGGAGTCGCAAGTTTGCTCTTCCACACTTTTCACCTTGTCCAACAAGCATTTTTTCAATTCTATGAGACTATTATCAAACTTTTCCGTATGGTCTTCCACTACGGACTTTAAGGCTGCCACTATGTTTCCAGCCCATTGTGGGGGATTGACTTCCTCTTTTTGACCTTTCCCTGGAGGGGTAAGCAATTGATCCCCATATTCCTCAACATTGTCTGAATCAGACATTATGTCCAATTGAATGGAATAAGATATACAAAAAAAAATAAGATAGGAATATAAGAAACGAGAAATTAAATATTTTTCGAACACGTGCTTCGCACATGTAGACGTGGGCGAAAAAAAATTCTAAGTCGAAAAACCTTAAAATTTCAACGTAAATAACGTCGAAAAATGTCGTGAATGCGAATAATACGCAGGCACAATTGCCGTTTACTAAAGGCAAAAGCAAATGACGAAATACGAAACACGCATGTGTCCCGTAAAATAGCATGAAAATATCCGATAAATACAAATTAAAAGATTTTCAACATAATTATATGTTGAACGCAAAGAGTGAGTTCGAAGACTATCCTCGTCGCCAGTGTGGTGAACCGAGTGGTCAACACATAGAATATAATATATAATGAATACAGAGATAATAATATGTCTTACATGTTTGGAGTTGGTCGTTGAAGTGTCGTGTCAGTATGTCCGTGTAGTCGATGTCCCGGAACACCCGTTTAGTCCGTGGAGTCCGTGGATCTAGAACTGAATCGGCGATGTTGTGAGGCTAACAGCCCACCCTATGTAGATTCACCACATTATCTTATGTCTTGCCGCCACAAAGAGTGGGGAAGAATACATATGTTGATCATAACTGATCACTGTGACAATTTATTGCATATATTTCTTTCTTTAATGTGCTCGCTGGATAGACTCAGAACACGGGACCGTCTGATATTTATGTGCCCATCCAGGGAATCAACATAATCACGTTTCATCAAACTTGCGTTAAATATGTTGCTTTTATCACAGATATCTTCGTTGGATGACGTTGACTCATTTTATTCAGCCATCGTTAATGTAGTAAACAATGCGACAAATAGATGCATTCCTATATCAAAGTTCAAACCATTTATAAAACCGTATTGGAATCGCGAATTAACAAATTTACACAATGAAATGAATCTAAAAAGGGTTAATTGGTTAAATGAAAATCGCCCACGCAATGTTTCATCCACAAGCTATAAAAATTATAAGGCATCGAAAAATGTTTCCGCAAAACTCATCGTGCCACCGTCCAAAATTATTTATCTAGCTTAGAGCGAGAAATTGATATAGCGGCGGAAATGGACAATAATGAGTTTTGGAAATTGATTAATAGACGGAAAAGAAATAAAAAAGTAGAAACTACCCTTAAAATGAATTTTAATGGACAATCTTGCGAAAATCCCATCGATATAAATATGGGCTGGAAAAATTATTTTTCCGAACTCTACACGCCATAAGATAATAGTTTTGAATCCGCTTATGCAAATTCATGCGATGAAAAGTTATCGAACATTAAGTCGCAATTAACTTATCATCGGTGCGACGATATCGTTATAACTATATATATGGTTGAAAAGGCATTAAAATCCTGTAAAAAGAAAAAAGCCTGTGGCAATGATCTCATTTATTACGAAAATATAATTTACGGTGGTCCGATTTTACTTGCCGTTATTACAAAATTATTCAATTATATGTCGTCATTGTCACATATACCCGTTGATATGAAAAAGGGTATTATTTCGACCCTTTACAAAGGAAATAATAAAAACAAAATGGACCCTAATTCATAATTTTGATAGAGCATCATCAAAATAAACTGACCAATCAGTGACCAGAAATAAGACATACTAATACATTCTGGTAGGTGATAAACTCGGTCTTTATCCTTGATGTTCAACCAAGTTTACTGCTAAAATTAAGGTATATACAGTGTGATTCGTTTAAAAGCCTGCAGATTTCATGCACATTCATGCAAACTGATTCAATATATGTATCTTTTAAAATCAAAATCTTGAAAATTATCATCTTTTTACTCTGCCAAAGATTTTTATTTTACTATAGAACCTAAGGATAAAAACCGAGTAACACAAATTTTATCACCTACTGAAAATAAAACAAAATCTCAACATCTCTGCAATGCAAAATTATGAATAGTTACAGGGCTATTTCTCTCTGTTCTACCATGTTAAAGGTATATGAAAAAGTGTTACTTAAAATTTTAGAACAGTCTAGTACGCTCAAGTTTAACACATTACAAGGAGGATTTCAAAGAAATATTAATTGTAAAATGACGTCCTTTCTCTTACGTGAAAGTATCTACTTTGCAAAAGAAAACAGTTCTAAACGTGAGACAAGCATTTGACCACGTTTCTCATAGCATCTTGATGCTGAAACTGTATAGGACGGGGATTAAAAAATCTATTTTTAAAATTATTCTAAGTATGTTTGAAAATGTTTATAGCTGTGTTAAATCACAAGGCCAATCCTCGGATTGGTTCCCCATTTTACAGGGTACCAGACAAGGCCAAGTAATGAGCCCGTATTTATACTTAGTTTTCATTAATGATCTTATGGATAAATTAGACCAATCACCCTACGGTCTGAAAATTAATGATACTGGTTACAGTTGCCCAACATCGGCGGATGATATGGTACTCAGTTCACTCACTAAGAACGGCTTAGAAAAACTTATGTCAATATGTCATAACAACTCTGTCCGTGAAAAATATACATATATAATGCTAATAAATGTAATGTTTTTTTTTTTCAACGAACGCCTTTCTGATTCACAGAGGAATCCAAGGCTATGGCACTTAGGCCAAAACATTGTTGATGAAACATACACATATGTTCATTTAGGTATTTTATGCAGTAAGGACATGAGTCTGAATGAAAACATTAAAGTCGCATGCACAAAACTACGTAAAACATACTTTGGATTGTCCGACTGTGGCGTCCATCAAAATGGTCTTCACCCAATAACAGTAAAACATTTATATCAAACGGTTGTACTATCGAGGGCATTATACGGCTGCGAACTATGCAACACCATTTCTGACACTCAATTGAAGTCTTTAGAGCGTGTACATGTTCAATGTATTAAATATATGCAGTCTCTGCCTAAACAAACTCGTAGTGACGTCGCACTAGCTTTAATCGGTCTCACAAGAATCGAATATGAAATTGATAAGCGTAAGTTATTGTTGTTTGGCCAATTATGCAGCATTAATAAAGGATTTAGAATACAGACAATTTTCGCTAATAGACTTATGCAATTTATGTCTCACCCACGTAAAACACAAGGCTTTATGCCAGACATTTACCGTATATTAGGGAAATACCAATTAACTTACGTTTTAACGGAATATATTTCTACTGCATTTTTTCCTACGTTAAGACAATGGAAAAAAAGACTTAAATCAAATATACATAAGTCAGCCGAACTTGATTTCAGATCAAGACTTATCCAAGATTATAGTCTTAATAATTTTCTCAAGATACAAGGGGAAATAACGCCAAACAGTATCTGGTACTTCTCCCAATTATATCGTGATTATTTACCGTACTGTAGAACTGTCATATTTGTCATTGGTAAACTATTTGCACGCAAATATTTAACTGTTTGTCCAAAGTGCAAATTAATTACAGAAACGGTAGCTGAACATTTAATTTTTTTTTGTTCATCAAACAATACCTTGCGGCATTCGTTATTATGCAAGATACACAAAATATGCGGCTTAAATAAGTATGACCAACTTTGTAACTTAAGCGCGTTTAATCAAATTATAGAATTAGTGTCCGGCTTTCCGTCTTTAAACATGTCGGACAAACAAACGGTTGCTATTTCTAAAACCACGTTCAGATACATCATATGACGAAATCTTTAAATATTGTGTATATATAGGGCTCCTATTTAAAGTATGTTAAGTTTCTTTGAACTAATGAGACTATGTTTTATTTACAAATACTTTGCATAATAAATGTTTGTATTGAATATTATATCAAGATAGAATTTTAAATTTAATAATTGATTTAAAACTCAAATCAAATTTTTGCTATATGCTTGCCAGTAACTTATCTTTGAAAAGAAATATTTAGAACCTTCAAAAATGCTATCCTTTTTATCTTAATTCTAAGGATCATGTTTGAAAACAAATACATATGAAACTTATGTCAATCCAAGAATCCATGAAGTGTATGTTCTTGTGTTTCGTTTCGGCAAGACATGTCGGCCTTTGGATTATCTATGGCAAGAGTACTTGAATAAATATTATTTCTACACATATACTTCATTATTAAGTGGAGGAACATTTCCTGTTAATCTCCGTCCGTTTGTACATATAAGTCAAACTGTCAAGTTTAAATATTTGTTTGCTTTGTATAAATTTGTTCTTGTTCTTGTATATAACTTAACCGTCATGTACTGTCTATTTGTTTTTGTGTATGTGTATTCACTGTGTATATATGTTATTTTGACTCTCCTGTATATTTTATATTATGGAGGAAATAAAGAATCAATCGCTTTAATCATCACATACAATTACAATGAGTCCCCATCAAACGCAGTGCAAATACCAATCTCATTAAAATGATAATTACGCTTTGATACTCTCCACTATAGGCAGGCCCTCCTCTGGGCATCGCCAAAAGAAAAAAGAAAAAGGAAAATGGCTCTAAATTTCAAACTTTGGCGAAAGTGTTTGGCGACATCGAAAGTGCCAAAACTTGTTTAATTTCTCTGATGTTATCGGCCTATTACAAATAGACCTCAACACTAATCACCGTGACGAGTGTACATTGAATGTAATCTAAAACAACATAACTAACCAACTGACACCTACCACGCGTGAACACAACATTAAATAAACAAACAAAGCTGATAACCTTTAGTGTTCCGGTAATTAACTTAGTCCCTAAATAACAACTGATGACTGTCGTTTTCGTCTCGGGGGTTAATCAAGTCTCTCATGAAACACCTTGCGACCATAAAGTATTACACCACTGAATAATATCTAGCCAATCAGGTTCTAACCAATCAAACACAAATCAACACCTCATTAATTTTCATATTTTATGACCACCTGTTATGACTGACTAGATCCACGTGACATTTGGGTTTTTTGTTCATTCATAATTTCGAGGTGTCTGAATCTGGATTTCACTAAAAAATGCCCCTAATTCTATATTTTAAAATAACCTGATAGTCTAATAAAATTTGATTTAAAACTTCGGCTCCAAGTTTGACTCAAGTTTCTTCAATTTGGCTCGGATAATTATCATCTGGTAAAAGGGTAGCAAAAAGAGAAGAATAGCCAGAGCCTGATGAGGTACTGTGTTTGATTAATACACACGTAACAAATGTGCAAGAACTATAAAAGCAAATAAAGACACATTTCCAATAATTTAAGAAAAAAACTTCTTCATTATAACTTCTTGAAGAAGTATGCCGTTCCATAATAATTTTCTGAACTCAACCTCAATATAGGCTCATAAAAACTAACATGAGAAATTTATAAATATTTATTACTTTCTGATGTTAGAGAAGTAATATACATGTAAGTAAACACTTTTACAAAACTATTCAAATGGTCAATTAACATTTGACATTATAACTTTGAATATTTGTTCAGCTGTCTGGGAGGCAAGAACTGCTCTTGGTTACATGTATGTCAACCGCAGAATTTGACTACACCTGTGGGTCCCCCATCCTTCCTGACGGTCATATACCGGTATTCAGGAAGAGCATGGAAGTCAAGTCACTCATAACATGTCAGGCCCCACTGGAGATCACACTGTAGGGAGCTGGACTGATCCCAGCCGACTCATGTACTCATTGCTATTGGAGCTGACCCTCTTTCGGACTTGCGGAAAACATTTAAAACTGTTTTACCCCTTTGTAATAATTGCAAGTGTTTGGGAAAAAAGCCAGTTGTTACCAAGCCTTTTGGGAAACAATAAAACATACACAATTTCATATTGTTATCTATTGTAGTTTTTAAAATACCACATTTTCCCATTCATCAAAGCTCATCGCCACCTTAAATGTAACTTCGCCATAAAATAAAAAAATAAAATAAAATGCCTACTTACCTACCCTATTTTTTTCAGCAATGTTACAGTAAACACAGGTATAATTTTACTTGGCCTAATACAAAATAATTGTGTGTGCAAGAAATGTATGCCTTTAATAATTGTAATAATCATACTATATACTGATAGCCATATAAATCAATATTTAGACCAAAACAAAAAAAAATGTTTCCTGTAACAGGCTAATAGATTGGTTGTTAGGTAGGCATTTTTTTATATATTTTATTCAAGCAGTGGTAAAAATGGTGGATCGGTCCAGTTACAGGAAACAAGAAACTTTTTTTTTTGCCTTAGTTTTCAAAATCTATAACATGTATTTCATTACCAAGAATGAATAATAAATTAATAAGCACATTATGATGGTTGTATTTATCTTTGGCTTGACATCCATAATTCATCCAGATCCTCTCCATTGTTTCAGCCAAAGTTTTTTTATTACTTTCCAGACAAAATTCATCTAGTACCTAAATAAGATGTACATGTAAACTATATCAGTGAAACAGACATTTTTAGTGGTAAATAAAAATACCTTACTTTTCAAAATCAGTTGAGAAATAAAAAAAGTGTGTGCGAAAGCTGTTTTTGATGGGCCATTTTTAATGCAAAATTCTGCTGCATAAACAATTTGAACAAAATATTTATTTTTGAATTTGTATCCAAAAATGGTTTTAAATTGTTGGATATTCATAAATTAAGACACCCGGAAAGGTTTATAGCAAAATATGATGGTTAACTGAAAAAATCATTTTGGGCTGTAAAATATTTATAAAGGACTAGGTATGATAAGGGGCAAAATTTGCCCCCAATATTGAACGTTATAATGCACAAGTTTTGAATATCTTGTTTAGCTACAGATGAAGTGAATCATTATTAAAACTCATTACAAGTATGTTTGAAGGCTCTAAATGAATTCAAGAGCCTCAAAACAAGGCATTTTCTTTCAAAAAATGACATTTGGGTTCATTTTCAGCAGTTTTCAATCAGTTTTTGGTCTTGGAAATATAGAGCGCACCCTCGAGCACAGCTGATTTTTTGTTGACACATGTACTTAATATGGATGCATCGTCAGCCAAAAGAACTGTGTGTGCTCGGAGGTGCCCTTTATATTTTTAGGATCAAAATGTTGCCCAGAAAGGTCCAAAATCTACAAAATATAACAAAATTACAAAAAATGCCATTTTTTCAGACCCTGTTAATTCTTCTAGATAAATAAAATAAATAAAATATCTTTTGAAGATAGAATATGATCAATTTACTTCAACATGAACAACAGTTTATATGTAAATATTATTTTTTGCATTTTGAATATACTGGGGGCCAAAATACCCCCTTATCATACCTGGTCCTTTCTCAATTGATTTTCAAAACTAAAGTATTTTTATTTTACCACTAAAAATGCCAGTTCTAATGATATATAATTGATGTATGTATTGTTTAAATTGCTCAAGCTACTGCAGAAAAACCTTGGCTGAAACGAGCACCCTGAACAAAAGAGTCCATGTAATGCTTAATGTTTTCAGAGAAGTGTTCAAAGCACGTGACCGAAAAACAAAGGCAGTTGTAGCCATGAAGAAAGTGTTGATGGAAAATGAAAAGGAAGGGGTAAGTGAACTTGAGCTTATTAGGTCAGCTATTTGGAAAATAAGTAACACGAGTATTAGTAACAAATCCAAAATGAACTGTTTTGCAATAGAAGTAAATGAAACTATGAACTGTTTTAGCAGTTGTTCACAATGAAATTTCTTTCAAATGATAATAAAAACATGATTATTTTATAACAATTGTTCCATCTCAAAGGGAGGGCTGGCGTGGCGCAGTCGGTAGCGCGGCGGATTTGTAACCGGAGGCCCCGGGTTCAATCCTCCGTGGTGCCACTGAGTTCCGTCGGTGTGTTCTTGGGCAAGACACTTTCCCTCAGCCTCGTCCGTCGGATGGGGACGTAAACCGGGCGGTCCCGTGTATCGGTCTATCCTCCGAGCACGTAAAAGAACCATAGGAATCTATTCGATAATAAGAGTAGGGCAGGTTCCCCTCCCTTCCCCTCTCTCTGGGGCGGCTCTAAATAACCTATACTGTGTTGATAAGCCGTTAAACAACATTCAATTCCATCTCAAAGATTCAACTGTTCCCATACGTACACAAAGTACTGTTGGGATGCTCCGTCAAGCGAGCATGATTATGACAAACTGTTCTACTAAAGTCATCAAGCTACTGCCCTAGATACCTTAGATATACTCTTCATTGTAACCTTAATTTCATATACCTCCCCATGACCTTACCTAGTGAGGCACATATACCTCCCCATGACCTTAACTAGTGAGAGACATAATTATACTTCCCCATGAACTTACCTAGTGAGAGACATATACTTCCCCATGATCTTACCTAGTGAGGCACATATACCTCCCCATGACCTTAACTAGTGAGAGACATATACTTCCCAATGATCTTAGCTAGTGAGGCACCTATACCTACCCATGACCTTAACTAGTGAGGCACATATACCCATGGCATTAACTACTGAGGCACATATTCCTCCCCATGATCTTACCTAGTGAGGCACATATACCTCCCCATGATCTTAACTACTGAGGCACATATACCTCACCAAGACCATAACTAGTGAAGCACATATACCTCCCCAAGACCTTA
Organism: Cyrtodaria siliqua; assembly: GCA_037043455.1. Classification (NCBI taxonomy): domain Eukaryota; kingdom Metazoa; phylum Mollusca; class Bivalvia; order Adapedonta; family Hiatellidae; genus Cyrtodaria; species Cyrtodaria siliqua. The sequence goes on along the minus strand of JAWPHD010001838.1, from coordinate 75,913 downwards.
CCTAGTAAAGTGCATATACCTCCCCATGACCTTACCTAGTGAAGCGCATATATATCCCCATGACCTTACCTAGTGAGGCACATATACCTCCCCATGATCTTAACTAGTGAGAGACATATACATCCCCATGATCTTAACTAGAGAGAGACATATACTTCCCCATGATCTTACCTAATGAGGCACATATACCTCCCCATGACCTTACCTAATGAGGCACATACACTTCCCTGTGACCTTACCTAGTGAGGCACATATACCTCCCCATGACCTTACCTTGTGAGGAATATATACCTAGTGAGGAAGGAACATATACCTCCCCATGACCTTACCTAGTGAGTCACATACACTCCCCATGACCTTACATAGTGAAGCACATACACTCCCCATGACCTTACCTAGTGAAGCACATATACCTCATCATGACCTTAGGCCTAAAAAAAAAATGTTCAAAATTGGTAGGTAGGGTAGGTCGGATTTTTTTTTTTTTTATGAACGCAAAGAAGATGCACTGAATTATGTACTATAAATATTTTTTTTAATTTTTTTTTTTTTTTTTTTTTCCGAAATGGACCAAAAAATCGTCAGGGTCGGCGGGTATTCGTAGGTAGGGTCGGGTGACCCGAACCACACAATTAATTTTTTTAGGCCTTACCACCAAGTGAGGCACATACAGTCCCCCATTACCTTACCTAGTGAGGCATAACACTTACCCCTGATCTTACCTAGTGAGGCGCATGCACTTCCCTGTGACCTTACCTAGTGAGCCGGAGTGTCTGGGCCGAGTGGTTAGAGTCTCTGACTTGCAATCACTTGCCCCTCACAGCTGTAGGTTCGATCCCTCAGGGGCCTAGGAATCTTTATGTGAGGAAGCTATCAAGCTGGCTTGCGGGACGTCGGTGGTTCTACCCAGGTGCCCGCACGTACACGACAATTGCTCGGGGGGTTGGGGGGGGGGGGCACCTGACCATGACCTTACCTAGTGAAACACATATACCTCATCATTGACCTTACCAAGTGAGGCACATACAGTCCCCCATGACCTTACCTAGTGAGGCATAACATTTACCCCTGACCTTACCTAGTGAGGCACATACACTTCCCTGTGACCTTACCTAGTGAGGTACATATACCTCCCCATGACCTTACCTAGTGAGGCACATATACCTCCCCATGACCTTACCTAGTGAGGCACATATACCTCCTCATGACCTTACCTAGTGAAGCACATACACTCCCCCATGACCTTACCTAGTGAGGCACATACACTTCCCCATGACCTTACCTAGTGAAGCACATACACTAGTGAGTAACATATATCTCCCCATGACCTTGCCTAGTGAGTAACAAACATATACATTGTACCTTCCCGTGACCTTCCCATGACCTTGCCAAGGTGTGCATTATAAGAATCTTCCATGGGTATCTGGTGAAGATTGGGAATTCCAACACAAGGTATAATTGTTTTTATCGGAACCGAGGCTCTGCCGAAGTTTCCATTAAAACAGTTATACCGAGGGTTGGAATTTCCCTATCGGAACCAGCACCCATGTTCATGATGATTGATTCTTTTTCTTGCGTACCATTTACACTCTGTGCTGTGCATTGATGCCGCCAGCTACTTAACTAATATTTTGCATGTTTATTTACACTATGACGTCATGCAACTGTCATTGTTGGTATCACCACGCAACTTCTATCTTCCCTTGTTTCTGTACTACCTTACTTAGGTATGCATATATCATGGTTGTTACTGATGTCTCTACTTTCAGTTCCCAATAACGGCACTGAGAGAAATCAAAATCTTGCAACTCCTCAACAACGAAAATGTTGTCAATCTGATAGAAATTTGTAGGACTAAAGGTAATAATGTACACATATCCACCATTTTAACATTCTTCAGCAGTATCATGAGGTTTTACTAAAGATATCATAGAAACAAGTAAACGGGTCCTCGTTTGACTGTATTGTCATGATTGCTGTATGAATATGTATTGTCATGATTGCTATATGAATACGTATTGTCATGATTGCTATATGAATACGTATTGTCATGATTGCTATATGAATACATTATACACATGTTAGTACATGAATGAAAGCATATATACTCAGTTGCAAAAGAAACTGGACACTTTGACAATTTTACTTTACACCCTATCCTCTTTATCAAGCGACAGTCCCTTAATGATTCGACCTATTGAAATACAAATCACAACATGATATTGTCAATGGAATGATAAAAACTTTTGTACCAGACATGGCATATTCATTTTGGAATTTGTCAATTTGATTCTTAAAACACTTTATACCATTAAATCTAAACAAAACTCAGTGTCCACTTTCTTTTGCAACTGAGTATAGCAGTATGTTTTATAATTGCCTTGGATGAATCAAATTTATGACAAGGCTGTAATATATATACGGTATCCAAGGCCAAACAATAAGGAATTGTGTGGTATGGGTAGGGTAGAATTTTTTTTTAATTTAAAGGGACACACAACAATCTTGAAATGTTTATCAAGCATCAAAGTTAGCGTCTCGATTTATTAATCTAATATCATAATTTTACTTTTAACCTGCTTGCATATATTCAAGTACTATTTTGAGTTTTCAACTTTTTCTTCGTTATTCTACCATAGGTTTGTATTTATTATTAGTGCAATTTAATCAACAGTTATATGCAAAAACAATATGCTTGATACTTGTCTTATAATTAATATTATTGATTGAACAAATGCAACGGAATGCCGTGAGTTTTACAAAAATCAAGATGGTTGTGTTTACTTTATAACTACTCTGGGTTTTTTTATAATGTGTAAGCATTGTCAAATTCTTCACCATTATCTGTTGTCTGTCATCCATTATTGTTACCTCATTTCTGTCTCACCATTATTGTTACCTCATTTCTGTCTCACCATTATTGTTACCTCATTTCTGTCTCACCATTATTGTTACCTCATTTCTGTCGTCTGTCATCCATTATTGTTACCTCATTTCTGTCGTCTGTCATCCATTATTGTTACCTCATTTCTGTCTCACCATTATTGTTACCTCATTTCTGTCTCACCATTAGTGTTACCTCATTTCTGTCTCACCATTAGTGTTACCTCATTTCTGTCTCACCATTATTGTTACCTCATTTCTGTCGTCTTTCATCCATTCACAATTTTAAATGACTTTTTTCTCAAGAACTTAACAAACTTTTTTATGGGGGATCCTGGGGGTAAAGTACTTCCAATTTTGAACAAATATTGTAAATCTCCTATCCAAGATGGCACCATTACTAATAATAACCTAAACCTAGATAAATTCATTTTGACAGTATACATTTAGAAATGACTGGCATGACATGTAGTTGGTCTTAAACAAAATTAATTTTGATTTAATGTTCACATAGCGTTATTATACACGTAGGTTACCGGTATATAGAAAAATCATTGTGGAACTTCTCTAAAACAACAGTGTAAAGGCAAACATAAACATAGGCACCAGTGTCCATCTTTGTTTATACAATCTCTACCCAGAGTTATCATTCCTTGCATACACATACATCTCTGTCAACGTCTCACCAAATACCAAGAATCTTGGCAAACCATGAAAAACGGTGGAAATGCAAAATTTCTTGATGACATTAATATTTTTCTGAATTAACTTCATATGAAATGCTTATATTACAAAGAAAACAATTTTCGGCTTGAATGTTTTAAATATACAGTAAATTATGCTCAGGATTATATTGCGGTAGAATAAAGCTTTGTACTTTGGCATATCACTTTGCCGTCAACTCTTTAAAATAGGTACCACAAAATCATCCCCATAGCGTAACAGTAAAGCGATTTGCTTACCAGCACTTTCCAGTATCACATAGATCTTATCAACCTACTTAAATTAAAGTACTAGCCTATACTATATATCAAAATGTAGATAATAAGTCGTGTTTCTTTCGATTGTTTACATGTCAATCAACGGTCGATATTTGGTGGTGTCACGTTGTTCTGTTCTGTTGCTATTTTTTTATTTTAGCTATGGTCATGTGACAAATTATCATGTGATCGCAGACTACTTCTTAGACGTTGATGTTGACAGAGGTCAATGTAATGGCCTCTGGGAGAGATTGAGAGTTATATAGGAAAAATGTGTGGTGACTACTCCTGTGAAACTACTTAATAGATGTTCATGAAACTTTACAGGAATTGCTATTAATGTCTATTTGGTAATATAGAAAATAATTTTCGATATGCAATTTAGTGGCCACTAATTATTAAAAATCAGAAGTGTTACTGATTTGAAACCTTAATCAACATAATTGACATAACATGTGAGGTAGATGTTCGCAGTCTTTATAACTGATCATGTATAAATATTTGTTTATCCATATTCCATATATGGTAATTTGGAACTATGACGTCATCATTCTCAAAATGGCGGCTCCCATATCTGCTTTAGAACAACCTTCAAATGGGCATATCTTTTTTGTTTAATTTCAGATTTTGATAATTCTTTCAACTTTTTCAGAATTCTCAATAATTGTTGTCTCACCAACAAGGCATTTACATGGGAAAAGCGCCATCAAAAAATCATTTGGGCTGTAAAATATTTATTTCTGAACCGATTTTAAAACTAACGTATTTTTATTTACCACTAAAAATACCACCTCGGTGAATAAAAATACCAGCTCTAATGATATGTCGTTTATATTGTGTCTATAGAGTTCGGATTCTCAAAATATGCAAGTTATATATTATAAACATCGTCGTCAGTAGGTTTATAAACGGTGTACATATGTTGCAATGTTTGGTTGTTTTTGGCGGGGTATAGTTACTTTAAATTGCTCAAGCTACTGTCGAAAAACATTTGGCTGAAACAAGCATCCCAAACAATAACATGGAATCTCTTTCATAGCAATACAAAAACAAGTCTGCAACAAGAGATGCACAGTAAGTACCCATAAGGATACCCTAGGATTAGAAATAAAACTAGCTTTATAAGTTTTTTTGTGTAATTTAGGAATCCGCTACATAGTTGGAAGTTTGTTTTGTTTTTTGTCTACCCCAGCCTTGAAAGGTGTGCACTGAGTGATATGCATGGAAACAGCATAAACTCAGTAGAATTGGAGTATACAACTTTAAGTCCTTCCGAGTTTCGCCTTCCTTTATGTAGACGCTTTTTATATAAATGTCTGCATAGTGCAGTTTTTTTCAAATGAACACAGATAAAAAATACATTAAACACTTGAATGATATCTGTATAGTGCATTTCCAATGAGCGCAGATAAACATACATTAAAGAAACTAAACTGCCAAATAGCAGCAAATTACACTGAACAACTGTTTATTAAAACTCTGTCCAGGTGTTCAGGTCATATAATAATGTATATTTGCTGATTAAAAGTTAAACAGGTTCTTAAATTCCTGTGATTGAATATGCGTAAATTAATTATGAGTAGGTTACTCTTAATTTGACGCTCCAGTTTTGGGGTTTGGTCTGGCTCACGCACTGGTTAAAACCGTTTATATTGTGTCTGTAATGTTTGGATTCTCAAAATATGTTTAAGTTATATATCAGGGTCTTCCACAGGCCATTTAAGGGCATATTCCCCCTATCCCTTAATTCTAAAATCTAATTTCCCCCTACTCCTTAATTACCCCACTATCCTTTGATCTCTCTACCCTATCCCTTAAAACACCCATTAAATCTCCAAAATGAATTATACCTGTCTATAAATAGCTCCTTGTAGGCTATACTTCTTAAAAATCCTTTTCATTTACAGTTGAAATATACTGCAAATTGCATCTAAACAAATTATGATCCCTAAAAATATTGGTCACCGAAAGGTACCTCCCTCGCACACCGATCCCATGACATTCAAATTTAATTTCCCATATCCCTTAAATAATTTGTTTAAGACCCTGTAAATATATCTCATTGTCAGTATGTTTAAAACGGTGTACATCATTTGTAAAATGACATTATGTGCCTGTTGGTGGCGGGATAGAGGCTTAAATGCATGGATATCCTCATGGAAAGCTATAAATAGTTGGATTTTAGAGAAAATGCATCTTTTACATGTACATTTGTAGGGGAAAACTTGAAAAATCTTCTTAGAAACCACAAGGCATGAAGCTCTAATATATGCTTCTGATTCTCTATCAAGTTTGTTCAAATGGTGAACCCAGGGTCAAATTTGGCACTGCCCCAGAGGTCATATATGTTTAAGGACATATTTTGAGCCTCTTGTATTTGTGGGGGAGAGAATTTCTATAGGTAATTGTAAATCACTGTTAGCCATACAATTTCATGAGCAAAGTGTGATATTCAATTTTTCTTCAGATTATGAGGCCCACCCAATAAAGCATTTGTGACCAGTACACATAATAATTTAAGCGAGCAAATATAGCGAAGGAAATCATTTACTGTATATACATCGACCATTGCACATCGTACCTATACACAGGTAACAGTAATTTTTACAAAAAAAAAAGTTAGCTTCTTTCGGGGCTCGAACACACGACCTTCTGATTTCAAGTCCTGTGCTCTATCCACTGAACTACAACGCTACTTGAAAAATATAGAGTATACTAACTACCATATATTATGAGGCAAAATAACAACATATTTGAACGCAACTAATGATGGATCAATAAATATGCAGTCCATATTGTCGCACGTGTAAATTAACATTGCCTGGTGTAATACTGTATCTTATCAATATGAAACTAATACTTTGCCTCAAATCAACCATATCTCGACTTGTTATTTAGCGCTTGTTGAGATCGTGTGCGCGCTCTTGTTATTACGTAATGCCTATTTAGTGTTAAAAATGCTACAAAATACCAATAAATAGCAGTGGTCTAGAGGTTCAGCGTACATCTTTCAAAACTTACATGTGCAAGGCTGTGATTCAAATCCCGTTCTGGGCAACTATTTTTTTATCACATATATTCTGGAGCCGTATATTTATCGAGGCTAAATAAAAATGTGAAATTTTACGTATCGATTTCTCCTTATATACCGACTTTTTGGGTGTTCGTCGATTTGAAACTACTTCACACTTGACTCATTCATATTCATGAGTTATTACCAGTTAAAATAGGGACTGTACAGCTTTAACATAGACTTGTAAAGGAACACTTTTAAAAAATATTCTCTGAAAACCAAGCTTTAGAGCTCTAATATATTGCATGTATGGCAACGGGGAGGAGGTGGGGTTTAGGGGGCTACCAAATAATAAAAGCAAAATAACTGCCACATGTTGGACAGGGACATTAACTAGGAAATTCCATATTCTGGAGTTTGTCCCCCTTTGAAATACCTCTCTTTACCCTGTTTGTCTGTTAGGTCAGCTCTTAATATTTCCCCTAAATTAGCGCCCTGGCACTATGCAATCAGCCAAAGGGCGTTCTTATAAAACGTAAAAAATAGATAATTTCTATTTTATTTATTTATTTTTGTTTGATACAAACGATCAAAAATGTTGTGAATTATATATATACACCCACCGAAAAGGTGGAGTAGCACTATATACTATTATGGTAGGTGTCCTATTAGGGGAAATATAGTGTAATGTAAATAATGTGTTGATAAGCCATTAAACAACAAGAATTTGTATTCTCTTTTCCTACTTTCAGCTACACCCTACAACAGATTCAAGAGCACCTTCTATCTCATCTTCGAATTTTGTGAGCATGACCTTGCAGGATTGCTGAGTAATGCCAATGTGAAATTCTCGCTCGGTGAAATCAAAAAAGTCATGCAACAGCTGCTGAATGGGCTTTACTACATACATACAAACAAAATATTACATCGTGATATGAAGGCTGCCAATATATTGATCACAAAACACGGTATTCTAAAACTAGCAGACTTCGGTCTTGCTCGTGCTTTGAGTCACATCTCTAAGTACACAAACCGAGTGGTCACTCTATGGTATCGTCCTCCCGAGTTACTCCTAGGAGAGAGGAACTACGGTCCTCCGATCGATATCTGGGGCGCGGGCTGCATAATGGCGGAGATGTGGACGAGATCTCCCATCATGCAAGGCAAGACCGAGCAGCATCAGCTCCAGCTGATAAGTCAGTTATGTGGGTCAATAAAATCAGACGTATGGCCCGGATGTGACAAACTTGAACTGTACAGTAAATTAGAAATTCCCGATGGACATAAAAGAAAGGTTAAAGAGAGACTAAAGCCTTACGTGAGGGACCAGTTTGCCTTAGATCTTTTGGATAAACTTCTGTCCTTGGATCCATCGAAGCGAATAGACTCCGACACAGCTCTAAATCACGATTTCTTCTGGGAGGACCCAGCGCCACAAGACCTGAGTCGCATGTTGTCACAGATATCAACATCCATGTTTGAATATTTAGCCCCACCCAGAAGGCCACAGGCTGCTCGTGGACCAGCTGCAGCCCCACAGCCCCGCCCTCAGACCAGTCTGGATCAGCATTTTGAGAGAGTTTTCTAGAGTTGCTGGATAGTAATACTGAAATTATAATATCTATTCCTTGCAAAAAACACGTTTTTGTGGGATATGTATATGAGGTCCATCACACGATTCCGTCAAACTTTCGTTTCCCTGGCATCACTCCAGAATTGTTTATTATGGTAGTATCATGTTGAAACTTGCTACCTTGTCAGACATGTCTTCCTGGCGCATAGTGGGTGGGATAATAAAGATGCTGGGAGCTCGACTTGACAAGTGGCAATCCTTACTGAGTCGAGAGGTATAAGGTACTGGTTCTACACAGGAAAATGATGTGGCATGCCTCTACCACAAAAAATGCAACCGTCATATATGGCCTAACATGTGCTATAAAGGACGTAAATAGAGGTTAATCAACATACGGCACAATGTTTTTACTAGATATGTAAACTGGCCAAGGGAATTATATCCTGTTATACGAAAACATTGTTGATATATTACACACAAGAATGTGCCTTTAATTCAATAACTATTTCTGGATTCACTAGGGTCTACTTTGCCTTACTTTCAAACTTTGCGTAAGAATACACCACAAGTGTCACAACAATGTAATTAAAAAAGAAGTTCTGGCAAAATCTTATAATTTCCCTAGGGATTTATTTCCCAAGGGAATTACCACTGTTAATTCCAACAAAATCACAGGCAGAAATGTAATATAACACCATACAAACAAACATACGTCTTTCTATTATCAATATTGTTGTTAGTTAACTTATGGAACTGCTTATGCCCACGTTCAACAAAGCGAAACAAACTGATTTAAAATGTAATAAATAGATTATTTAACTTCTTGGTTCAGTTATATGGAAATCTTTCACTCAATGGTAGGCATGTTTTGTTTTTCAATTACTTGCATCCACTCATTTGTGAAAAGAACCACACGCCTCCTATCTCGTGAAGGATTTCCCAGTAAACGCTATAATTATCATGAATTGGTGTTGCATAACTATTTACACCATGGTTTACACTATTGTCTCGCATAGGCGCTGCTAATGTTGGCGGGCTCGATGGAGTCAACCTATTGTATTATATTTGTTTTTTTTCCTTGGGAGTAGAATGTTCAAATTTCATATATAACCTCCTGGTCATTGTCCTTCTTAATGCCAATAACTTCCAGCCCTCCAACTGACCCAAGGTCCGAGTCAATGTCACTTAAATACATGTACCGTTACCAAATTTTAACGCAAATATAGACGGTACATGTATTTAAGTGACCTTGACTCCGACCCATGGTCAGTTGGAGGGCTCGAAGTTATTAAGCATTAAGAAGAAGATTGACCAGGAGATTATATATGAAATTTGAACATTCTAATCCCAAGGACAAGAAAGTTACAATGCAATTTGTTAGCGTTAAGGTTTTGGTTAAGATTTTGGTTAAGATTTGCGTTAAAGTTTTTATAACTTTGTGGTCCTTTGGAGTTGAGTGTTCAAATTTCATATATAACATCACATGTTAATTGTCTTCTTATAACAGTAACTATCAGCCTCCAGCTGACCCTGTGTCAATGTCAGTTGCCTCTTAAATACAGTCTCTAAAACAAAATGTGTTAAAGTGCGTTAAATTCTTGTACCTTTTTTGTTCTTTGGAGCAGATATTTATTCCAGTATATTTCAGCCTCCCACTGTTGTTCGGCCTCCAACTTCCAGCCACTGAAATGACCATATTTATTTATGCTGCAAGAAGGAAAGAAAGATTATTACTATTTATTGAATTCATTTGAAGTAGCATGTATTAAAAATGCTACTGCATACATTTCTCTGACACCCGTGATTAAAATGTCATTTCTTGAACTGATAAGTTGACATGTGGTAATTGCAGCAATTATAGTGCCTGTGATTTAATACTCCAGTAAAAGTTTATCTAAGCCATAATGATTAAACTGTCACATATAATTACCATTGTAACATACTGTCAGATAAGGCCAAATAAAATTATATGTGTGGTTCCTATTACACTATTTCATTTTTATATTTTGTCTTTTTTTTACTCTATACTTTTATACTCAATAAATAAAGTTAACTATATTTTTGTAGATATCATTAGATACAGAACTGATAGAAAACAAAACAAAAAAGAAGAAGAAGAAGAAGAAAACAAAATACAAAACGTAAACTTTAATTTTTTTGAGGGGTCATAACATGTTTAGGTTGGGCCCCTAAAACCAGGGTCGGTCGGGAAACCGTAACCACACTTATTATTTTATTTGGCCTAATGAACTTTGATACAAGCAACAGTTACTGTTAAACATATTTAAATATCATATAATTATATACTATTATTATTTTATCGTTTTATTATTTTAATAGTTTTTTTGCACATGACATTTTTGTGTCAGCGTGCCATAAAACACCATTCGTTCGTTCAGGCGGGAGGTGTACTGTAAGTAGTGGTTCTACCCAGGAAAAGTGGATGGTAAAACTGTATGGTCTGCCTCCACCCTCAAAAAAAATGACCATCATTTATAACCTAACATGTGTTGAAAATGACTTAAACACTTTACAAACAAACACATTCATTCATTCATTCATTCACTCACTCATTCCAATAACTGTAACTTTAATTGCGGCAGAGTTATTATACTTATAAAACTTTAACCTACGACCAAACCTAGCTCATAAAATGGCAAAATATTGACCTATGGTCATGAAACTTTATACATTTTCTCCTTAGGCCAAATAAAAAAATATGTGTGGTTCAGGTAACCCGACCGACCCTATTTTAGGGGGCCGACCCTAAAACTTTTTATGCAAAAATTAAAAAAAATAGTTATAATTTTTTTGTTTATAAAAAAACAAAATATATATATATTTTTGTTGATAATGCAAAAAAATCGAACTCAAGGTATAGTAACTAACATATTAAATTGAATTCATTATTGAGAAGAAAAAAAGAATCTACCAACCTACCCTATTTTTTTTGCCAGTGTTACTTGAACCACACATATTTTTTTGTTTGGCCTTATCAATTATTCAATGCCATTGACATGTCCAATATCTCAGACTTTCATTTTGGCAGAGTTATGCCCCTTTCATAAAACTTTAACCTGCAACCTAACCTAGCTCATAACTTGGCAAACACATGAAACTTTATACAGTTCTTTCTTATCATTTACTCAATACAGTGTTATGTCAATTTCATAAAAATTGAACAATTTAAAAAAAAAATCAGCTTCATAATTCTTGAAGGATTGCTCCTCTTGTCTTCCTATTTTATAGTTAGATTGTCTTTGCTGAAATAAAGACTTGGCATCTGGATATATGCTGATATCTGTGGAACCACTGGACAGATTGGAATAAAACTTCAGTATCAAATAACAAGCCACACACTTTTGGCTCAGTTATGCCCCTTTTTAACATAGGCAAAGTGTGTATCTGTTCAGGGGGAATACTTTGAAGGATTGTAATAAGAAGTTTTTTTATATTTCCAGTATCTGTTAGTTCCGAATACCAGTGACAGAATATATTGAACCCCCCTCGTATAAGCCGATATCTAGTACCATTATATATGTATATGTATATGAAATATGTATATAAGTTGATATCTGGTACCATTATATATGTATATGAAATATGTATATAAGCTGATATCTGGTATCATTATATATGTATATGAAATATGTATATAAGCTGATATCTGGTATCATTATATATGTATATGAAATATGTATATAAGCTGATATCTGGTACCATTATATATGTATATGAAATATGTATATAAGCTGATATCTGGTATCATTATATATGTATATAAGCTGATATCTGGTATCATTATATACGTATATGAAATATGTATATAAGCTGATATCTGGTATCATTATATATGTATATGAAATATGTATATAAGCTGATATCTGGTACCATTGGATTGTTTGTCTGTTTGCATGTTTGTTTCTGTGTTTTGTGGTTGACTGTCCTCCTTGAATGCTACTTTCCCTGTCCGATCTTTTTATATTTCTTTAGTTAAGAGCTTTTATATTAAAAAGTTTACACATATTTACATTTGGATGTCGATGATAATTCTGATTTTAATTGATTGTATATTTTTTTATGAACTTTTTTTTGCTAGTTTCCTCGTCAGTCTTAATTTTACATGTATATCCAAGTTCTGTGTAAAGTATTGCATTAATAAAATGATGAGAAAACTAATTATCTATGAAAGGTTATTTTATCTTGCCTTTTAAATACAAGAAATCAATTTAATCTGTGGATGTTCTCTGAATAAATGTACAGATGTGAAATACATTCATCAAGAGTGGACCAATCAGAGTTGCAGCACATCATGCTCGACTATCGAGGCCTTGATTACAACAAGAGCTGTCAGGAGGACATCATGCTGGACTCATGGACGGACAGACGGACGACGGCATAAGCTCTGATTATCTTTGATCAATAGAGCTAAAAACAAATACAAATGGGATACTTCTATATGGTCTAATTAGCAAATCTACTTTTAAGCCATTTCCATGGTCAACTCTTAATCCTTCCCCTTTTCGGTCTACTCGCAAAACTGTACCTGTCAAACCACTAATAAGAGATCCAATTAAATGAATTCCTAATGATGCAAGTAGTCCAAGAAATACCCCGTCTTGTTGTTGTTACTTTGTTAGTTTAATAGAGCAACAACCTTTAGACGTTATCGTTTTCCTTTGTGATGACGTTAATTTATTTGATTCAAGTGGTTCTTGTTTTTTTATTACTAGATATAGTCACCATTCCATTTCCAGATAGGTTACCAATTCCAGTACTTGCCAAACCGCTAAGTGCTCCTGTTGCTAGTGTGCTAATACCTTTGGAGCACATTTAGCAACTGTTGGTAATATTGTTTTAGTCAGCAAACCAGCTAATGCTCCTAAAAAGCCTCCATTTTCAGACTGAGACTTCATTCGAGATTTTGATATATTTATGTCTAAAAGAGTGCACCTTTGGAAATGGCCGAACACGACACATATGAAATATTGCAGTCTCGGTTTGATTGAGACTGTTCATGAACGGTAGTGAAATATGCTAGTTACCGCTCCATGTCCGTTGTTTTAGGCTTTATTAATATTCTTAACCTTACTAGCTGTAAGCTGCAAAGGAAAATCCCCAGTTAGTTTGTTATTCTTTAATCTGAGTGTTTTCACATGCTTTTGCTAAACTTTCTTTTGCCCTTCGGTTAAATTTACTATATAAGCTGTGTAATTCATATATATTATAAGTTAGATTAAACTATAACTAATTCATTTCCAATAGTATCAGTAAAACATCTTCAAATAGAACCAAAGCATATAATTTATATCTAGCAGTAGGAGGGTATTTAGTTTGTATCGTAAAGTTAGTTGTTTTGGGTCAATGCTGACTTCATCCCTTTTATAGCTTAAATCAAAATATATCATGCCGAAAAGCGTGATAAAATTCCAGTGTTTTTATCATTTTGTTTGTAAGAATAATTAATAACATCTCTAAATATTCTTTTAATATTATCATAACTGTATTCAGTTTCTGGGTAATATACACCGTTTCCAACTTCCAGTCCTGCGTATTGTAAATAGCAAGTAGTATCAGCGTCATTCAGTTTAAAAGTATCTAAAATGAGGATTTTGCGTTTGAGAAGAACTCTTTTCTAACCTTTGCATATAAACAAAAACATGTTTTGGATTTTTAACATCAGGTGTTATTCTAAATACGGATTCGGTTAGTTGAGAACTTCCGCTTGATTTCACGAAGATAATTCCATCTTGTTGTCGCCATATGATTTGCCATTACATAAACCATCACAATTAAATATCTTTTTAGGTATCCACAAAACTAATTTATCAATAATTACTCTACCATCATCACCACTTGATTTGGACATTAACATGTTATCATCTGTTAGTTGTAAACTAATTTGAATATGACTAGGAGGAAGCATGTTTGTTTCTAAACATTCGAAAAATGAATATTTGTTTATTGGAATTATAGATTTAACTTTTTTATTAGTTATCATTAAAGCATGACGAGCTGAAAACCTTACATTATAACCAGCCTGATTCCGCTGCAGCTGAAGTGTCTAAATAAAAGTATTCATATGTTTCTGTTTTTGCATAATCGTCAGACATTTCAAGTAAACTGTTAACGTTAACAAATCTATGAAAAGTAGATTTAAAAATCGAACAGGAAAAGCAGCATTCCAGGACGACTGTCAACCACAAACACACAAAGAATCAAAGAACAACTATATATATAAAGATGAATAAAAGGCAAAAATAAGACCTCACAAACACACAATGGTTGACAATAGGGCTACCGCCTTGGAACAGTCAGTAACCAAAAATGGCCGCTGGGGGTTTAAACCAGGTTCTAGGCTGCGCCAAACCTCACTCTTACCCTATTGTCATCCCAGTAAACGGGACAGTATAAATAAATCTATCCCCGCCTGGTTATAATCTCTATCAAACAAGGCAGCGTTAATAGGCAATATAAGTAAAACACATAAATGATCATGTATGTATATATAATATAAAAAACAAAAACCCAGAAAGAAAGCCACACAGTAAGTACCCAATGACAGAAGCCAGAGCAACAAGAGAACAACCCGTTAAGGGTATGACAAGACAAGATTATAGACAAGCATCAAACGCTACCGTCTGATAAGAATTTAGGTAGACATCATCATAGGGTCCACAATCTGTCCGGTCATAGCACAATCAAAGGGGACAGCATAGTGGCGAACAGTAAATGGGTCAACCATTAAATATGCAGTATGTTGCAAAATGATAGGGTCATAACCTCTTTTGATAAACTTTTTAACAAGTTTAATAAAAATTGTATGAAAGTGATTATGACCAAGGATCTTACGAAGTTTGTAAATCACATCGCCGTAGAAGTCCGGTTTTGATAGTTATTGTCACAGAAGAGTTCTTAATTTACGTGCTGCAGTAGCTTTTTGGTTATACAAATATTACGAATATTAAAGTTCTCAACACGACTACAAGCTCTAGAGAAACTAATAAGTTGAGAAACATAGACCCCATAAGAAGTAGCTCGCGGAATTGAATTGGATTTTATAGTCGCACCAACAGCTAAGGTCATATGGCGACTTTCCAGCTTCCACTGGTGGAGGAAGACCCTAGGTGCCCCTCCAGGCAATTTTCGTGCACGGACGGGCACCTGGGTAGAACCACCGACGTTCCGCAAGCCAGCTGGATAGCTTCCTCACATAAAGATTCCTAGGCCCCTGAGGGATCGAACCTACAGCGGTGAGGGGCAAGTGATTTGAAGTCAGAGACGTTAACCACTCGGCCACGGACGCCCCGGTAGCTCGCGGAACATCCCCATCTAAATGAGGATAATTAACAATATTAAAATTAAAATCATCTCTCTTGTTATAGATATTACTAATTATTTCGCCATTTTCAATAGAGAGATGTAAATCAAGGAAAGAAGCGACAGTAGCATAAATGTTAGCTTTGTTGAGTTGAAGTTCCTTAGGATAGATACTATTAAAGATGAAATTTGTCCTAAATCAGCAAATTCGTTGTTGATATGTTTTTAATTATTAAATATCATTATAAACACGATGTTTACTATGCTATTGATGTATGTTTAGTGAAAATATGTTTTTAAAGATAAAAACCGAAAAGGCGAACAGGCATTGCCAAAAATTCGAAAAAAATCTAAGGGGAAAAACTCTTGCGCGAATTACCGGAAATGACGTCATTCGGAACAAACTATTTTTTGTTTACATTGGGACTGAACGCAAAACAGTATACATTGTGTGTTATCTAATATGTACCGTTTATCATCATAAGCTGATAAACTTTTTTTATTTATTGCATAGCTGCTTATGTTATGCTTTTGTGATCTAATGACTTTCATCTCATGGTGAGCTTCTGTTGCCGTAAACAAAATCTTTTTGTAATCATCATGTGCTATCTGTTTTTTAACAACACACTTTTTAACACCCTTACATTTCTTTGTACTAACCTCATTGTCTAACATATACGAATATAACTTACTACGCAGCCCGACAAATTCAACAATAGGTATTCCACAAGTTTCATCTTTCATCTTGCCAATAACCTTTTTATTATCATTAAAATGAAACTGACTTTTTGGATCATAATCACAATTATCAAAAAGTTCTTTATCCTTGTAAAAGTCTGCATACACATCTTTTGTTTTTATTTCATAGCACAAGGAATCGGTATCAGTAAATAATAACTTAGCTTTTTTATCATAATTGTTTTTGATATAGTTGTAATGGAAATCATACATCAAATATTTTGACAAGTCTAAAATACACATACCAACATAAACAGGACGATTCAAAACTAGTCTTTCTTTTATTCTGTTTATAGCAAATACATTTTCATTAAACATTTTACAAGAAATAAATGAAGGTCTTGCTGCATATTTTAAGAGAACCTCCTCGTCGTGAGTCAATTTAACATTAATTCTTTTACTCAAATTTTCCATAGTTTTACCAAAAACTGAATTGTTCATCAGTTTAAAGAAATCCTTTTCAAAAGCATTTTTACCAGCTGTCCTCTTGGCAGTATTAAAATCTATGTATGTCTTTAACCACTCTGATTCGTCAAACTGTAGTATTCGGTGTATTTTTGTTACAACTAATCCTAGCTTTTTATACAATTCTAAGTTTCTAAAATGCACGACATACTTTTCTTTATTTTTGAACGTTGTAACAAGTTTATTAACATTGCAATGTCCTAAATTAAACTTTTGTTTTAAATTTTTACAATAGTCTGACAACCACTCATCTTTGATATTTAAACTTTCTGGAGCAAGAGGATAATCATTATGTAACTCATAAAGTTCTTCAGGATACTCAATATCACACTCAACAATGTAATTTGTTTTTCCTTTTTCAAACTTATCAACCCACTTGAAGTTGCCAGTAGGTAACGGTTGACACATAGCCCATCCGTACAAGTTATTAGCATCTAAATATATTATGTACTTGCTTTCTTTTTTCTTGTCATAGTCTTTCATATATTTGTTATTAGCTTTTGAATATCTATTTGCAATGTAACTCGTACCGCCTCTTAATCCTTTTTCTACAAACAAATATTGATCAATGTCAGTTATTAAATCAAGTTGGATACCAGTCATCTTAAGACATGCATCCCAAGCTAAACCAGGACTACTAAAGTAATGGCAAGGATCTAATTTGTAATACTCAATGCACATTTTTCTAAAGTTTTCAAAAACATCTGCAAGCAGCAGCACATCAGTCTTGAGATACAGATCATGATATTCTCCCATATTTTTAATCTTAAATGTTTTCCATATGTTTGTAGCATGATCGTAATCTGCATCTGAAATGTGTTCATCATTTAATTGAGAATAAAAGCTATCTTTGCCGGGTAACTTGGTATCTTTGAAGCGTTCAAAACTGTTCATATAATCATAAAGATAAACGCCTTTTCTTTTTAGCAAGTCTAACTTTTTACCGCTATATTTTTGAGATATGTATTGAAACGACGGAACGTTTTTTACTAGATTATCTAATGATTGGGACATAAAATGGAAACTATCAATAAATACTAAACTTTTTCCTAACATGAAAGCCATATACTTTTCCATGTTATTCGGTATAACATTTATGTTTTGTTTAAACTTTCCGATGTGTTGCATTATGAAGTGAGAATCATATCCTCTCAAGTTGTGAAACACAACAGGTATTTTTCTAGTCAACCTAAAATTAATATTACATATGTCATGAGCGCTTCCCCTGTACTTTCCAGTTATATGACAATGGTCCCTGACCTTTCTAAGAGAGTTTTCATATGCTTCTGTACGGCTTGGGTCATCTTTTTGAAGAGTTATTGAAAAACCATTACCACAAATATGGCATGATTTAGATTTTTGGAATCTAGCTTCTTCTTCCTGCGACATTACTAGATCTTTTTTAAAGTTTGCATTCATAGTTTTCTTGCACCACTTTTCTTCTTCTATCATTTTTTCTAAAAACTTGTAAACAGCATTTGGTCCTCTGTATGTCACAACTGGTTTTGAATATTGATTATCATAACAACAAACAACCTTATACCCATAACTACAATCAGTATGCTTTTGATATGCTTCTGTATGTGATTTTTCAGGATTGTTCGATGCCCAAGAAATACTTTCAGTTACGGCTTCAAAATCAGCATATATAACAAACGGAACCATTAGCTGCCTGTCATAGTTTTTAAACTTAACTTTTTCATCTTTGTTTGGCATTTTTATTGCTTGTTTTCCGTTAAGTGAAAGGCAATCAGGCTTATGAGCTTTTAGCGTCCTTTCGAATTTAAAGCACTGCAAGCATGTTTTACAAAACCATTTTTTTCCCTCGTGTAGTGTTTGACTAAACATTAGTCTGTCAAAATCTTTTATCCACACATAATGATTCTTTTCTTTATCCGTGATTAAAAGTAGATCAACATATTCTTTTGCTTTATATTTTGACACATACAAAGGGTATACTTGATTATCTTCATATCCAAATATGTTAAAACAAATGTTGTTTTGTTTTTCTATTTTTGGGATTTGTTTGATAGTAACAGGAAATGTAATTCCTTTGTAATCAAGATCACCAATATGCTTTTTGTACTTTGTTATTCTTTGTGGTTTATTATTGACAGGGAATTTATATGCTAAATGACACCATCTAAAGCGCTCGTTATCTTTTTCATTTTTTATATTTATTAAACCTTTTTTGTTGTGTTGCAGTTCTTTTGGTAAATTCAAATAAGAGCTACCCCGCAAAGGCTTATACTATATTCGATTTATATAGTGTGCGTCTAGTGTCTCAATTACCCAACCATTTCCCATCTGAATCCAATTTCCAACTCTATTTATAATTTCCTCACGTGCTTTGTCCAGCGCCTCGATAATATTATTTTCGGTTAATATTGTTGCCGCTTTAGAATTAAAGTAAGCTGTTTTGTATGTGATAGCAGGACCTGTTTCTTTGTCCCCCATCGATGTTTTTTTAAAAGTATGTTTCACGTCAACACTTAATTTAAAGCCGCCCGTTTTTCTTAGTTCTGTTTTAAGAAATTTTATAACGCTTAGTTGTGTTTTTTGCAGTTGAGTGAGCGGGTCATTACTAACAACATTTACTTTAAAAACCTTGCTATACTGTTTTGGGGATGTTTCAATTTCTCGGATACTCGTTATATAATATTACATAAGATTATTTTTTTAAGCCCCTATTAATTAATTAATTAATTAATTAATTATTGAAGTAAAATATTTATTTCCCGGTTAGATTATATTTTTTTTTTATTCATCCGTACATACTAATTTTAATTCCTTTGTCTAACAAAATGCTGTAGTAAGCAATAAAAGAATCTTTGTATACTTTTGGTTGGTAACTGGTTGCCTCTGAAATTAGTTTTTTGCATAAAGAACGTAGTTTGTTTATATCTCTTTTTTCTATTTTCCATGACAGTTTTAGTTGTTTTACCATTGTTATGATTCTTTCTGACAAAACTTGAAAGTTTGAAAAAATTAAAAGCTCTGCATCTAATTTACTCGCATCTTCAAAATCAACGATTTGAGCATATATCATTTGATCTTCCTTAAAGTTTTTGATTTCAATTTCTACTTGTTCCATTTATATAATTACATAAGATAATATTTTTTTAAGCCTGTTTTTAAATATATAATTCTATAGTATAATATAATGAATTGCAAATATTGTAAAAGAGTTTTAGATATTATTGATCCTCCTGAGGTGTGCTCAGATTGTATCTTATTTTACATGACTAATAAAAAGAAGCTTTGCAAGTATTGTACCAGGACCAAACTGTGTTACAAGTGTACTTACGCATGTATAAATTGTAATGATACTTGTGAAGTTTTCGATAACGAACGCATTTGTCTTAAGTGTGGCACACACAACGGTTACAATCTTATCACAGGTTACAACTACAACAGAAAGAAAACTATTTACCACAGAAAGTATTATTTAGATAAATACTTGGTAACATATGATTTGTCTTCTACAAATAGACAAAGATTTGAAGATTTGTTTTATGAAATTGTAAAGATTTTGGACAAGCTAGAAGGTTGAAAAAGATCAATCAAATTTGAATACATTTTTCAGAAAATATTTAAAATATTAAAAATAGAAAAAGAAACAAAACCGATTAAAACAAAATCAACCAGAGAAAAGTACGATAGGATATGGAAACAAGTCAGAAAAGAATTACGACTGAATGCCATGACCGTTTAACTTGAACAGATGCTCCTGCAAAGCATCTCTACTAGCTTAATTTCCATTAAGCTTGAACCTTTTCATATACATTTCCAGAGGTTCTGTAAAGTTATCATTCTTTTGAATCTCTAATATTTTATTAAAGACAATCATAATTACCTCTTTATCATTTTCTAGTCCTGTTGTTGTTTGGACATATGATAGAAGTTGTTTAAAACTCCTATGATGTGTTTGTAACAAAGTCTTTTTTTCTGCTATTCTCGTTTTACTTGCTAAAACAGCAACTATTGGAGGAACTGCGCCAACTACAGCTATGAAAACAGGAATTGCTGGAACTAATGCCAATACGGCAGTACAACCAATTATTCCACTGGTAATCTGTAACGTTGTGTTTATAATACCGCACAATTTATAACTGCGTCAGCTACAAGTCGCGTCAAGTGATCAATTAATTCTTCTTTGGTTTTCATGTATAATTACAGTTAGACAATAATTTAATTGAGATATTTAGAAAATAGTTGCTCGTGTTCTTTCGGTGATATTTTACCTATTTGTAATAATTCATCGATTATGCTAATACCTTTATTTATTATCTGTGGACTATTATTCCCTGATTCGATACTTCCACATACCAACTCTAGATCATCCATTAAATCATTAGGACTGTTGTAATATTCAACATCAACACAACCTTCTAAAATCTTTTTGAACTTTGAAGAACCTTTATGAATTGGTAAATCAGATAATTCTGTTAGTTTCTTAAAAGCATTCTGAGACAGTTTTGAATAAGTTTTTCCATTGTTGTAACGCTTTGTTATCAAGTCTATGAAATCATCGTCTACTTTTAGGTCTAGCACAACTACATCGCCTTGTTTAGCAATAAGTTTGTGATGACCGACAAGCTTAGGTAAATCAATTTGTAACATTCCATAGCGACCATCTTTGTCGACTTTGTAGGAATTTCTTTTTTTTTGTATTCCTTTGCCAAAGACGGGAGAATGCACAAGCATTGCATCAATTCTTTTTCTATAATATTTTATAGCTTTTGACTCGTTTTCTAAAGTGCTTTGAACTTGTTTGTATTGATCTCTCTCGACTGCATCCGTTGTAATTTTTAAATGTTTAGTGACTTCAGCCCTATTGCGACCAATTTGTTTGATAATATCACTAAGCCGTTCGAGTATGTCTGCAAGTTTTTGGTTGTCTCCGGCTACGCTCGATGGTAAGGGTAAGTCATATAGATCTATCGCTTCTTTATCGATTCCAGCATCTAGATTAGCAGCAGTTGGTTCTTCAGCAAATAACTGGGGTAATCTCTGGTACGTTTTTTGTTCTTGTACTTCCTCGCCTATTGCTGCTGGAAGAGCGGCTAATTGCTGACTTATTTTTGGAAGAGAAGCTAACGGCTCTGTTAGCTGTTCTGACTGACTTTTTATTTCGCTGGTCACAGGTTTAAATATTTCTTTGTACAAATCACGACTAGCTCCTTTTCCTAGTCTTTTTTGAGTAACTTTATTTTCGTATTCTTTAACAAGCTCACTGGCTTTTTGCTTTTTATCTGCTAATTCTTTCCATTTTAACAAAGACATGTATAACATAGGTTAGATTAAAATAAGATAAGTTAAGATAAGTTAAGATAACTTAATCAAGTATTATGCAGTTTTTTGTTTAACCATAGTATTGCTCCCAACTTTTGATCATAGGATCGATGATTTTTTTAACTTTTTTGGGTCTAACACTAACCCCAGCAATTACTGATTTTTTAGCTTTGGGTTTAGCTGCTTTTAATTTTTTTCTTATGAGTTTAATATTTGCATGTGCTTTATCAGACTCATTTTGTATTTTAACCAACTTTTTCTCCAGACGTGTTGCCTCGCCGGGAGATTCAGATTTGCTTAACATTTTATTTATATGCTTCCTTTCTGCTTCTAATCCTATCAAATAAATAGTATTTGGTCGTTCTTCTGTTTTCGACAAACTTCCTGGATTTTTCATTGCCGGTCTCCAGGCAGGATCTACATCTTTTTGTTTTGTAGGTCCTGGGATATTCATCTTAACTTTTTGCATTCCGTAATATCTAACTTGATTGGCCTTAAAACATTCTGCTTCTGTTCCAAGGTGATAACCACGGGGGATTTGTTTTATTCCACAATACACTTTTGACATATATAATAATAGTTAGATAATATTAATATTATCTGGCTATTATTATAATGGAGATTCCAAACTATGACATGAAGACAGAAAACGGTAATTTTAAACAAATATGGAACTTTATGCCAGACTGTTGTTTTAGAATGTTAATTTGTGGTAATTCAGGTTCTGGCAAAACAAACACATTAGTTCACATGTTGCTGAAACCTTTGGTTTACTACGACAAGATTTACTTGTTTGCTAAAAACTTGGAGCAGTCCAAGTATCAGGTCTTATCGCAAAAACTTGAAAAGATAGCAAGAAAGAATACAATCCCAGTTGAAGACATACTAGAATGTTCAAATGATGAAGTTATCCCTGTGAATGATTTTGATTTTGATAATCAGAAGATAGCTATTTTTGATGATTATGTTTGTGAACGTAATCAAAATGATATTATTAATTATTTCATCCAAGGCAGGCATAAGAATTGTTGTGTAATTTATTTATCTCAATCTTATTACAAAGCTCCCAAAGACATTCGTTTGAACTGTTCTCATTACATCTTCTTTGCGACTCCGGTTAATCGTGAGCTTGGTATGCTTTCCAAAGAACAAGATGTCAGCAAAGATCAGTATAAAAAAGCAACTGACAAGCAGTACGACTTTCTGTATCTTGATCGTCCGAGGAAGTTAGTAAAGCGTAACTTCAACGGCAAAATTTAATCTAATCATATTATATATAATGGGACTTTTTAATGATCTTGGCGAGGAAGTTACTACCGTCAGTGTTACTATTACAAATTTTGGTATTGTGCTGTCTGAGTATGTAAAACAAAAACATTTGGTTAATTATCTTAACAAAGGCAGAAACCAGGAAAATGTTTTGAGAAGTGAGCTTAACATGAATAATAATAAAATTATCAATATTGGTAATCCAACAAAAGCAGATGATGCAGCAACAAAGCAATTTACTGTAAGAAGAGTAGCAAAAATCATACGTGATTATAATATTGATAAAATTCCAGACATGATAAAAACTCTGACAACAGGTGTTGAAGATAAACTTAGTCAAATACAAACAAAGTTACAAGCAAACCGTGAGAAAATGATTGAAATTCAAAACGGATTGAAAGATGAAATAAAACTTCTGGGTGATGCTTTGAAAGAGTTAGAAAAGAAAGAAGATGTATTGGAAGAGAGTGAAAACTACAAGAAATTAAGCGAACAAATAAGAGCTGGTGTTCAAAACATTAATTCGCGGATTGGGGAAATCAATACACAAATGGTTGACAATAATGAACTTGAAACTGCTATTGCTGATGCTTCAAAACAAATGAGAACTGCTTTTACTACCGAAATAACTCAGATTAAAATATTAAATGAGCAGATAAACACCAACGTTGCTGATATCAACAAAGAGTTTGAAGATATTAAAAAGAAAATGGTTGACGGTAAGTCGCTGGATACTGCTTTGAGCAAACTGGTCGACACTGATAAACTTGAGACTGCTATTGATGATGTTTCAACTGCCCAGGAAAAAAGAAACACAGCGTTTGATGGCGAAATAGCTTCATTAAAATAGTTTAATCAAAAGTCTGGTAGCCGACACATAGCAATTCTTGGTATAATTGATGAGCTAAAAGTAAAAGTAGACAATGCAAGCTGGATTCTATTGTTTAAAGCAACAATAGATGGAATAAGCATTATAAAAGATAGTGCTGGTTATGCATCATACCCGACACAAAAACCACTTAAAAGAACCATTCATCAGCTCTTTCTCGAACCGTTTACATTTGCAACAAATCCATTTATAGGCACTGATCCATACTTTACTTTTGGTACTACTAGAAAGGCCACCATTAGAAAATCTGGGCGGTATAAATTTGAAATAGACTTTACTTATACAGAAGGAAACGTAGACAATTTTTATACAGGTGTTGTTGGTGGCCAGGAGAAGTTCTTATATCCAACAATAGAAAATAACAAACGAATATTGAAAGAAATATTTGAATTATATCTCACAAAAAGCAACTTAGTTTATATAGGATCAAACATACAACGCGGCACTACCCAAGTTCTCAATTTTGAAAAATCTAGTTTTAAAATGTATTACAAAGGTGATTAATTTTATCCATCCTATATTATATGGAACAAAAAATTGTATTATCATCAGAAAAAGCGTCAATAATTAATAGCTCAAATACACCGAGTAATTTTACAACTGTGTTTGACAGACCATTAATATTAGGTAGGAACAAACAGTATGGTATTGGACTCGATAAGATTAATTCCATGACTTACTCGTGGTATAATATAAGTGAGGATTTTAATAACAAAGTGATAAGGTATCACAATGGAACAGATTGGAAAAGTATTATTTTTACAAATGGAAATTACAGTTATGCTGATATCGATAATAACATAAAAGAAACATTGTCTGTAAACAATGATTTAACTGATGACTCACCTGTCCCGATACAAATTGAGTTTGATTTATCAAGTTTCAAATGTTTGGTTACCATTCATAATAATTTCGTGCTTGATTTGAGAGAATCAAACTTTCATACCTTGATCGGGTTTGACAAAGATGCAGTTATCAGAGAAACTAAATTTGGAACTGTAACACCAAAAAGAACAAATTCTATTGATACATTGTACATCCAAGTAATTCTATTGTTGGTGGATCATATGGGGATGTCATTTATGAAATAAGCACAGCTGATCTTACGAGATCATATCCTTTCAAAGATGAACCGATGAGAGTCGGGTTCTGTGAGGTAAGCAAAACAATCATTAACAGTATTAATATTTACATTACCGATTTCTCCGGTAAGATTATTAATCTTAATGGTGTCCACACATCATTCCGTTTTGTTTTGAAGGAATTAATGTAACATAAGTTATATGGTATGTTTAAAAAAAGTTTATGACACTAGCACGGGAACATATACTCAAGTTGATCGATTAGCTGGAGCTGGCATATTTGACATTCTTTCAAAAGTCGGATCAAAGATATTCAGCGAGTCTGTGAAAACAGCAGGCAAGAAAGCATTAGAAACTGCTGGCAAACAAATCATAGAAAGCGGTTCTAAAAAACTTGGAGATGAAGTAGGTAAAATGGCTGCTGATAAGTTAGTTTCAGTTATAAAACCTAGTAAACCAAAAGGTGAGATGATTTTAAAAGAACTTACAAAGGCTGCTACAAAAGATGTAGCTAAAGTTGCGGCTGATGATATAATTGAAGAAGATGTAAATGCAAAAATTAACAGATTACTATCCGGAAGAGGAACCAAAAATATTAATGCGAGAATTAATCGATTAATTAATAAAAAATAATCTAATTACTAGTATATATAGATGTTTCGAAGTGATCAATATAATAATAGATATGAACATGTACCTATTCAGTTAGATACCCCCATAACACGACCAGGAAATAATACCAGACAAATGAAAAGTGGTTATCAGTTTACAATAAATGATAGAAGTTCTTACTTTGATTGGTATAATGCATATTTTGAAATCAGTTTTCAAGTAAACAAAGTTGCTGATGGAACCGCTTTTGCAGATGTTGACAGAATTGCTTTAATTAACGATGCAGCTTCATTGATTGGTCAAATGCAAGTAAGGCAAAATGGAAAAATAGTTTACGATGGAAATAATCTTCACAGATTTGTTAATATCAAAAGCTTGCTTGAAATTTCTGACGATTATGCAAAAACAACCGGAACAAATGAATACTTTTATTTAGATACCACGACTGCGGCAGAATCTCGAGATCAGGCTGGTTATAATTCAGAATTTACTGCTCGTCATGCTTTAATCATAACTAATCAAATAGTTGACTCTATAATTCCATTAAACAAATATTCCTTTTTTGGAGGTATGGAAACAAACATGCTTCCTCCTGGTCAAATTCAAATTAGCTTGCAACTGACAAATGATAATGTTTTAATTTTCAAATCAAGTGGTGATGATGGCCGAGTAGTTATGAATAAATTAGTTTTGTGGATACCCAGAATGATATTTAACTCAGATGGTTTAAGTTATGTAATGACAAATCATATGACATCAACAAGATGGACTTACCTCCGTGAAATGATACAAGAAAGCGGAAGTTCTCAACTAACTGAATCTGTATACGGCTAGTGTTAAAAATCCCAAACATGTGTTTGTGTATTTGCAAAGGTCAGACAAGAGTTCACACCAAGAGCGAAATCCTCACCTTTTGGATACTTTTCGTCTAAATGCTGGTGATGCTGCTACTATTTGCAAACAGCCAGATTGGAAGTTGGAAATGGAGTTTATTATCCAGAAACTGAATACAGTTATGATAATATTATAAGAATATTCAGAGATGTTATTAATTATTCTTACAAGCAAAATGATAAAATCACTGGAACATTACTCAATGTGGGTAATTTTAAAATCATTGGAATGATATATTTCGATTTAAGTTACAAGGGAAATGAGGTCAGTGTTGATCCAAAACAACTAAATTTGAGATATAAATTAAATATAGCTCCAGGAGCTCCTTATAAAGCTTATGCTCTGGTTCTCTATGAAGTAGATGTTGTTATTGATACTGTTGGAAATGAACTAGTTATTGTTTAATCTAACTTATAATATATATGACTTACGTAAATTATTCAGTAAATTTAACAGATGGTCAGAAACAAAGTCTGGCAAAAGCATATGAAAACAAAAGTGAATTAACACTCAGGTTAAACAATAACCAACTAACTGGGAATTTTCCTTTGCTGCTAACAGCTACTCAGATTAACAATATTAACAAAGCTAAATCTGATGGATGGGGATTAGACATAAATATATCAAAATCGCAGATGAGATCTCAGTCTAAAAATGGAGGCTTTTTAGGCGCATTAGATGGTTTGTTAACTAAAACAATTTTACCAACAGTTGCTAAATTTGCTCCAAAGATATTAGGACCTCTAGCAACAGGGGCACTTAGTGGTCTGGCAAGTACTAGAATTGGTAAATTATTTGGAAATGGAATGGTAACTGTTCCTGCTGATAAAAAACAAACACTTCTCGTATCAAATAAATTAACAGATGCACAAAAAAATAAAATAGCAAAGTCAAAAGGTTCCTGCACTATTAAACTAACAAACAAACAATTGCAAGACGTACTGGCATGTGCTTCTAGTAATAAAACGACAACTGTTCCCAGTGATAAAAAACAGCAAGAGGAAATAGCAACTGTTCCTAGTGACAAAAAACCAAAACTTCTAAAATCAAATAAATTAACACTTGCACAAAGAAAGAAGATAGCAAAGTCAAAAGGTCACTGCCCTGTTAAACTAACTAAAAAACAACAGCAGGACGGAGGATTTCTTGGAATGCTTGCATCATTAGGAATTCCATTGATTGGATCTCTTATTAGTGGTTTGACTGGAAAAGGTTTGCAAGTAGATAGAAGAGGATACGGTTTACAAGTAGACTCACAAATTAGACCATATAGAAGTATCCCATTCATAAAAAAAAATTAAATTTTAAAAATAAACCCATATCTAACTTAGATATAATAAAATGGGTTAAGCAGCTAGGTATACAAAACTTCAGGGGAGTGTTTAGCAAGAACAAATTACCGACAAAACAAAATAAACAAGAATGTGGTATTATTAATCTTGATGATTATATTGGACCTGGTACACACTGGACTTGTTACTATGATAATTATTACTTCGATCCGTTTGGCCTGAGCCCACCAAAAGAAGTTTTAGCGTACATACCTAATATAAAATACAACACTATCCAATACCAAGATAAAACAAGTGTTCTGTGTGGATATTACTGTTTGTACTTTGTCAAAAAGTTACAAGAAGGAAACAGTGTGTACAATATTCTTTATACAATGCTAAAACCTTACAAGCCGATAGAAAATGAAAACATCATAACATCATATTTTGTAAATGAAGTTTAATCTAATCATATTATATATGAGTTACTGTATAAAAGAAAAAATGATTACTGAAAATGTTGATCCTAAGTATAGCAAAACATGGTAGAAAAATGTTAAGAGTAACTTGTGCATCTTGTGGTATTACTAAAACAAAGTTTGTTAAAAACACAGAAGGTGGAAATATTGATATTCATAAAGCTTTGCTCCCTTTGCTGCCCAAAAAAGGGCTAACTTCCTGGTTATAAATATTGCGGTCCTGGTAATCCACTTGATAGCGGAGAACCGGTAAATGAATTGGATGCTGTTTGTAAAGATCATGATTATTGCTATGACGAATATCCTAGTTATAAATCAACGTGTGACAAAAACATGCTTGCTGGTTTGAAATCTAGTAAGTCTAAAACTATCGGAGAAAAGATTGCTAAGAATTTGATAGTAAAACCAGTTATTAGTACAAAATATAAACTTGGTCTTGGAGACTCAAAAAACTAAAAAAGGCGTTGAAATTGACTGACAAGTTAGCAGATGAACTTCATAAGCCTATACGAAGAAAGTTCACTCAACGCCGTGTGATTGTTAATGAAATTGATAAAATATGGTCTGCTGATTTGGTTGATATGCAATCGTTTTCAAAGTATAATAAAGGTACTAAATATTTGCTTACTGTTATTGATGTGTTTAGCAAATATGCTTGGGTTGTACCGATTCCAAATAAAACTGGTTTAGAAATTACTAAAGCGTTTCAACAGATAATCAATACAGAAAGACAGTGTAAATTGTTGTGGGTTGACCAAGGTGTGGAGTTTTATAACAAAACGTTTAAGCAATTCCTTAGTAACAATGATATCGAAATGTATCACACGTTTAATTTTGGAAAAGCTGTAGTAATTGAACGATTTAACAGGACATTAAAAGAAAAGATGTGGAAATATTTTACAGCTAACAATACAAATACATATTTAGACGTGCTTCAGGCGATGGTTGATAAGTATAATAATACAAAACATCAGAGTATTAAAATGACACCGACTGAAGCAAGTGATGAGAAAAATAAAGGAATGGTGTATTTCAACTTGTACGGAAAGATGAAAAGTAATCAAATTAAGCTGAAGTTTAAAATAGGGGATAATGTTAGAATCAGCAAATATAAAAGAACGTTTGAGAAAGGTTATACCCCGAATTGGGCCGAAGAAATATTTGTTGTTGATGAAATTCAATATACAAATCCTGTGACATATAAAAAAAAAGATTTAAACAACGATAACATTGATGGAAGCTTTTATGAATTAGAAATGATAAAAGCAAAGCAAGAGATATTCAGAATTGAAAAAGTTATACGACGTGATTACAAAAAGAAACAAGCGTTGATTAAATGGAAGGGTTACAATGAGGATTTCAATAGTTGGGTTCCATTTAAGGATATTGAAAATATTAAATAAGGGTTTAAAAATAATTATATATAGTATTATTATATAATGGAACAAGAAAGATTAGAAAAGGTTTGCAAAACACTTAACAATTTAAAAGATAAATACAGAAGAGAATTGATGAGAAGTAAGCAGCTCCAAGTAGAATATGAGGTAGTCCGTGATGATTTTATGGACACCAAAAAGAGCAAAGTCAATAAGCGAAAAAGATTGCTGGTCGAAATGGATAATTATGAACGTGAGCTGGATAGTAACAGAGAAGAGCTTCTTGAACTGAAATACAAAATAGCAAAGTGTAGGAAAATAAAATACTCCATGGTAAAAAATGATATGCAGAGCGATGATGAAGACTACTGCCCGGTTCCGTCTGACTTTGCTTAATGAGTTGCAAATGTTCTGTTATTAAAATGACAACCGGATTGATTAGTAGTATAGAAAGGGGCGGTTTTGGGTGAGTTTCCCCGAGCGGGGTGCTTGAGTAAACTGTTGAAATATGTTGGTGTTGATTTAGGCGCGACTTACATTTAGATCTTAGTGGTACAAATGAGAGTTACGCCTGAGTCCCCCCTGCCATATTCACTAGTTTTTCTCATTCCCTGCGAGGAGAAAGTGGCCCAAAACCGCCCCTTTCTATACTACTAACACTCTAGGAGCGGTGTTTGCAATATGACACGCTCTCTAGTCTCCACGTGCCCCCAAATATCAATACAGACTAATAAAATATTGCGGTGCACTATTGAAGTGCAGCCTAATTTGGGTACATACGTCGGTATATCACAAAAGCACGCACCATTTAGGGAAACCTAATTTTATGATATATTTCCTGTTTATTGCAATTACTTGAGCGGTGTAATACCGCCGAGGGCAGACGCGTATTGCACAAGACGGATATATCACATGATATTTGTCGCGCACAAAGACAGAAAAACACTATGATTTAAATAATATAGCCAAATGTATTATGAGAACGATATAGACAGTTAGTAAGTATACTTACTCATGTATACTTACTCCTGATATACAGATCGAAAACAGACCAAATATATCAAATTACCATAATATAAAGTATATTATACTTGTTTTACTTATTGCACGAGCTAAGAGGCGTTATTGTTGTTGCTTTGCCATAAACAATTACTGAATTAATATAAAAGCCAGTAATATTATTAATTTTCTGCCTTGTAATAAATATCCATGAAACATTTTGTATTTTTTTTTCAAATCCATAGCCCTATATATGTTGATAATATATATCTATAATACTATTGGCAGAAAAGGGTGTATAATTTAAAATTATAAAAATTAAAATTTGGAAACAAAGACACAGTGTTTATTTCACCGGATTCATTTAAATTTATATGCTGAATGTTCTTAGCAATTTTTTAAAAAAAGACGGCTACATAATATTAGCGTCAACTCTTCATTGATTCACGTAAAGACGCATGCTTCTAATTCAACAGCTAAACATTCACGGTGTATATAAAGATCTAAGACTATACACCTTTCTTCAATTTATCATACGCATACCCGATGAGGTGCTAAGATAATTGAACATAAATTTCAATCTTACTTCATGTATGAATTTTCTCCTCAACGCCGGTCGAATAGGCGAATACAACTTGCTTGGAGACGGCGGTGTTATGCACTTCTCATTTTTATAGTCGAATATCGTTGGTACCGCTGTTGATCTTAATCTGCATGGCCTTTTGTTCTCCAAATTCAAAGATAATGAAACCAAAAGATGGACTTCCCACGAAGTCAACTCAAAATGTTTGCTACAAATTCGCGCGTCTTTCGTAGGTTCCCACTTTCTCGACGAGTCGGGCGATTTTCTTCGGTAACGTCTACCGACACTTCAAATCTTAATATATCATTATCTCGATTAGGGAAACGAAAGAAACTTAGGTTATTATCTTGTCCTTCTTTATGCAAACTTTTTCAACCAGCAACAACACACGGCATTTTTAACAAGTACCATAAAACGTAATCCTACATAGACAATACTATACAACTCAATGCGACACCGCGAATCGTTTGGTACCAATGACGTCACACTATCACGTGTAACTTACCTGTCTTCAAAAAGGGCGAAACTCGAAGCGTGTGCGCTATGGGATAAAATTGGCTACTGTGAGAAAACGGGACAACCAATAAGTGTAAGATTTGAAAATATTGTAAATTATATACGTATATTTCTGAATATATACTCAAAATACACGCTATATTTCACCTTTAACCATAGTTTAAAAGAATGGAGTTTCAATGTTTAATATGTCATCCAAATACCGAGAGGCATTATTAAATGTTTCAGTTACATCTG
This sequence comes from Cyrtodaria siliqua, assembly GCA_037043455.1. NCBI lineage: Eukaryota > Metazoa > Mollusca > Bivalvia > Adapedonta > Hiatellidae > Cyrtodaria > Cyrtodaria siliqua. The sequence continues at coordinate 43,439 of JAWPHD010001838.1, read as the reverse complement.
TCTGAGTATCGGATGAAAGACTAAACATGAAATCTCTTTCATAGCAATACAAGAACAATTATGCGACATGAGATTCACAGTTCGTACCCATAGGGATACCAACAATTGTCTATTAACGGTAGTTCAATACCTGACAAAACATTATCTAATAGGAAAATGAGTGCTTCATAAACTTCTTGGCAAGTCCACATAATGTAATTGTCTAAACTGCCGTTATTCAAAAACGCTTTGATATTATTACATGCCAACAATGTAGTTTTTTCTCTAGCGAAAGAATAAGAGCAGTAAGCTTGTCTTTGCTAAGGTGATGTGGTAAGGTTGTATATAGTGCAGAGAAGTCGTAAGTACTTATAGATGAAACTGGACTTTTATTACACATTTTATCAAGAACGTCTCCTAAATTTTTAATAGAAAAAAGAATAGAAGATAAAAAAGAAATTTGTTGAAAACACATCATAGGAGTTTTAAACAACTTCTTTCATATGTCCAAGCAACTATAGGACTAGACAATGACGATGAGGTAATCAGAATTGCCTTTAATGAAATGTAAGAGATTTAAAAAAACGATAACTTTACAGAACTTCTGGAAATGTACATAAAAAAGTATAGGCTGAACGGGCATGATATCCAGTCATAATTCTTTTTCAACTTTTTTCCAAATCCTATCGTACTTTTCTTTAGTAGCTTTTGTTTCAATCGGTTTTGTTTCTTTTTTATTTTTAAAATCATAAATATTTTTTGAAAAATGTATTCAAATTTTATTGATCGTTTCCGACCTTCTATTTTGTCTAACATCTTTACAATTTTATAAAACAGATCTTAAAATCTTTGCCTTTCCACAGGAGAGAAATTATTTTTATCAAATGTTTTCCAAAATGCTATTTTCTAAGATAAATACGTTTCTTACTATTTTAATTATAATCTGTAATGAGGTCATATCCATCATGAGGCCCACAATTAAAACAGATATGTTCTTTATCATTCACTTCACAGGTACCATTTCAATTTATGCATGCATAAGTGCACTTGTAACAAAGCTTTCTTCAGACACAATAACGGAAGTGCTTCTTTTTATTAATTACATAAAATAAGATACAATCAGGGAGGATAGATAATATTTTTAAGTTAAATAAATATAGGCTTAAAGAAAATATATCTTTTGTAATAGTATAAATGGAACGAAAAAGATTGTAATAGACACATTTCAATCATTGATTTTGAAGATTTAAGTAAACTTCGGGGCATTTCATTTTAGTAGATACTGGGACCATACGCCGTACGACATGGGGAAGACGTTAAAAAAGGATAACTCCATGTCCAACGCCATATGCATGCCATCTTCGGAATGGTTAAAATTTTGTGCTGTTGATTTTATGAATATTGAGTTCTGCTCTACCCGGGGCTAGAGGGCGTGAGCGGTAGCTAGCATATTTCACTACCGCTCATGAACAGTCTCAATCAAACCGAGACTGCAATATTTCGTATGTGTCGTGCTCGGCCGTTTCCAAAGGTCCATTATCATACTCTTTTTTGACATGAAAAAGAAAGATATAAAAATCGGACAGGGAAAGTAGCATTCAATGACGACAGTCAACCACAAAACACAAAAACAAACACGCAAACAGACAAACGAGAAGGCAAAAGTAATAAAAAATGCAAACGATATCACAAACACAAAAGGGTTGACAATATGGCTTCCGCCTTGGAACGGTCAGTGGCCAAAAAGGCCACTGGGGGTTTAAACCAGGTTCTAGGGTGCACCAAACCTCACACGTACCCTATTGCCATCCCAATTAAACGGGACAATGTAAAGAAATCTCCGCCATGAAATATTCTCTAACCAACAAGGCAGCGTTAAAAGGCAATATAAGTAAAACACCCAGATGCTCGTTTATATATAAATACAAAAAAAAAAAAAGCCTAGAAAGCCATAATGAAGGTACTCAATGACTTGACAGAAGCCAGAGCAACAAGAGAATAAATCATTGAGGGCACGACAAGACAAAACCGCGGACAAACATCAAACGCCACCGTCCTAATGGGCTTTAGGTAGGCGTCATCATAGGGTCCACAGCCTGTCCGGTCATCGTACAATTAAAGAGGTAAGCGTAGTGGCGAACTGTAAAAGGGTCCACCACCAGGCATGCAGTACGTTGCAAAATGGTAGGGTCATAACCTCTTTTGATAAACCTTTTAACAAGTTTAACAAAGATAGTATGAAAGTGATAATGGCCAAGAATCTTACGAAGTTTGTAAATCACATCATCATAGAAGTGAGGTTGTGATAGTCCTTAAAGGAGCCCTTTAATACCCTTATAACTTATATTTATTTGATAGATCTATTTGTATAAAAACTATTGATATATTTCTCACGGTTAAAATCACAGCCGAAACACGTTATTATTACGTTTCCATAGATCACTCGGCACACCTTTACGGAAATCAACGGGAAAAAATCCGGAATATTACGACTTTACACGAAGTCCAACTTCGGCGATGACGTCACACAGATGCCCCGATACAATCAACAAATACGATGTTTCAGTTTCTGAGCGTGTACTTTTTTTTCAAGCTGATTAAAATTATTATATCTATTTTATTTTTTTTCAATAAATGCTTATATGATCTGATCATGATTTACATGATCAGATTATTGCTTGCTAATTTCACTAAAGTCCTATAAATCTATTATTTCTTTTAATAATTATAGTACATGAACCTCTAGGCCAAATTGTTTGAAACAGCCAGAACAAAGTCATTTTATGACACTGTGTATTCCGTAACAAGTGAAAGAAGGGTTTTATGATCCTAGCCATATCCTGTTATCACCTTTCTGTAACATAGTCAGTTAGTTTTATGACCCTGCATATTCAAGATTGAGTGGCAAGTAAGGGTTTTATGGCATTTATGGTATTTCGAAGTACTTATCCACTTTTACCCAGCTTATATGGCATCAGTTGTATTACCATGTGTATTTCACCATCTGTGGTAGTGAATTCAGTGCTGTATGGAACAAAGCATAATTAGGCCAATATAACTTTATAAAGCTCTTATTTATAAATATCTACACCAAAAAAGAGGTTATAACATTAGAAAAATGAATGGCGGTGGGAATATAAACTTTATAATTAGACATAATATTATAATACCTAATACAATTATATATGTGGCTCATTACCTGCTCAAACAAATAGGGTAGATAAGTAAGGAGAATTATATTTTTCTTTACTCACAGGTTTTTTGGCTGTTTTAATAGCCGAAATTCGGTCATATTCCCAATGACAAAACATATCTTTTTTTCCCAATGAAGAGGAAATAATTCCCAATTTAAAAAAAAATATATATATATATCTTTTTTTTTTAAGAATGCCAATCCAATGAATGGGGTTCAAAACCTTAAAAAAATGCTTCTGTTTATCTTGGTGTACAAAAAACAGTATTAAAGATATAATTATGAAAGGAATGCTTTACTTTATATTTTTCCGAATTTTATTAAAAATCGCGCTAAAATTCCCAATTTTATGAAAAATCGCGTTAAAATCGCGTTTAAATTCCCAATTCCAGGGGTACGGGTCATGTTCCCAAAATCATGAAAAAAAGCCCCGACTCATTATTTTGTAACCTGATAAACAAACTTCAAACATATATTTGTTGATATCATCATATATTACAGGATACAGAAATTAGATTTGGCATACAATGTTTGAGGTCAGCCCTTCCAAACGGAGTTTGTCAGAAACCGGTACATACTTTTACTGGGCCAGTTTTTTTATATAAATAATTAAAAAAAAAAATATTGGGGTAAATATCTGAGGTATTATTAAAATGCCTGAAAAAAGGTAACACACATGCTTTGAATTATCAATACCTGTAGCGCGATTGATAAAAATAGAGTATTCTGGAGAAGAACTTGGACAGAACATGGAATGGTGATATTTATATAACTCTTACCCTTAGACCTTCGAATGACAATTATGCGATCAATGTGTACATTTGTCTAATTCCCACTGTGTATGCCTGCCGCCACCTCAGTGGGGTAAAACGTTGATAGGCGCATACTAAGTGATATGTTAATAAACACAAACAACAAAGACAAACTATGAAAGTATGCAATCAGTAAGTCTCATTTATTTGACATCTGGGTTTGTTACAAAAGGACGTTTACATTATGCACCATGTGACTTCCGTTTGACCAAAAAACGTGTGGACAATTTCAGACCGTGTGTAAACGTTTCTTGTAAGACGTCACTACACTGACACCTGTATTTTGCCGTTCAAACAGTGCATAGTACCTAGATAGTAGATTTAAACTAATGTATTTCATATCATTTTTTTTTTATTATTAATATTTTAGTGTGAAATGGATAACAAATGATCATTTTAGGTAAGTTGTACACTTATACAAATCAGAGTATCAGTTTATGTCTAGGGCAGAGAATCTCTACGGAAAATCCACACATTAAAAAGTCAAACGCGTATGCATGTCGGAGGACGGTTCATTAAAAAAATCCTCTTGCCGTTCGTAGACATGTTTTTAGGTCAGAGAAAACGTAAAGCCACAGCTTCATGTTATAGGAGAGCAAATCCCTGAACTTCTGTGATGCAACAAGCTTTTCTCAGAAATGAGTCTGCAGTCAATAAACAATTTCATCCGTATGTATTTCATACTTTCAGTGACAGTTGCCTTTAATACTTCAAGAAAGTATGATCTAAGTTATCTCAATAAAATATTGAGAACCTGTCTGTGTTGTCAATCTGCCAGATATGGCGCGGTACTTTGTGTGACGTCACACACCGGAAATCAGCGGAAATAACCCGGAGGCGAATACGGATATTGTATCGGTCAACAGGTGATTTTTTAACTGGCGATAAAAAGCACGGAAAGCGATATATCACCAAAAAATGAGTTGCAAGGTGTTTATATAGTGTTCAGTAATAAATATAAACAAGAAACAAGAGGTATAAAAGGACTCCTTTAAATTGCACAGAAGAGTTCTTAAATTGCTTTTATATTTGGAAAGAAGATCAGGGTTACGATAATAAAATTTTGCAAAGGTTTTACGAAGTTTATGGTAACGGTAATCCTGATGGAGTAGCTTTTTAGTTATACAAAGATTACGAATATTAAAGACCTCAGTCCTTGAGTACAAGCTCTTGAAAAACGAATAAGTTATAGACCCCATAAGAAGATGCTCGGGGAATATCCCCATCTAAGTGGGGATAATTAACAATGTCAAAATTAAAATCATCTCTATTGTCATAGATTTTGCTAATAATTTCACCATTTTCAATAGAGAGATCTAAATCAAGAAAAGAAGCGTTATTACCAGAACTATTAGCCTTGTTAAGCTGAAGTTCTTTAGGATAAATATTATGAACCATAATTGGAAAGAAAGGGTTGTCAATGTTGTCAATGTTCAATATGCCATCCAGATACCGAGAGGTGTCATAAAAGGCTTCAATAACATCTGGCAGGGTACCTGGTGAAATACTCAACATGAAATCTCTTTCATAGCAATAAAAAAACAAATCTGCGACAGGTGGTGCAAATTATAAAGAGTTAGCTGAAAAGATAATCTCTAAAGCAAGTGAGTTAACATTGCCATGGAAAATTAAAAAGATTGATATAGAAAGATTATATGATTATTGTAAACAAACAATTTCATCTGCAACTCGTGATTTTATAAATAAATGTTAATGGGATGACAGTAGGGTAAGTGTGAGGTTTGGTGCACCCTAGAACCGGTTTAAACCCCCAGTGGCCTACTTTGCTTCTGACCGTTCCAATGCGGTAGCCCTATTGTCAACCCTTTTGTGTTTGTGATGTCGTTTACTTTTATTATTACTTTTGCCTTCTTGTTTGTCTGTTTCCATGTTTGTTTCTGTGTTTTGTGGTTGACTGTCCTCCTTGAATGCTACTTTCCCTGTCCGATCTTTTTATATTTCTTTATAAATAAAGATTCTTTTATTTCTTACTATAACATTCTGTTAAATCGAGGAATTGATATTATAATTTATGCTGGTTAAATTAAAATAAAATAATTATAGGTTGAAAGAAAAAATCTGATGTAATATTAGAATGAGTGTTAGAGAAATTGAAAAATCCCCAAAACAATATAGCAAAGTTTAGTTGTTCAGGATGATGTTGTGAATGAAACAGACCCACGAACTCAACTATGGAAAACAAAAAAAATAGTTTAAAAATTTCTTAAAACTGAATTATCAAAACCTAACGGTTTAAAAATAAGTGTTATTTCAAAATTTACTTTTTCAAAAATAGCGCATGATAAGGACAAAGTTACCATAACTACGTATAAAACAGCTTTTTTTCCCAAAGCATTATTAATTACACACATAAAGATGCACTAGAAAAAGCATCTAATGAAATTGTGTCTAGAATTAGGAACTGGATTGCCATGAGAAGTGGTTGGATGATTAGATCAGTTAGCGCCAGTGCTCAAGAAATAGGATAGCCCGACGCCCGGGGCTCCTCGAAATTCATTCCGGGCCTGTCTCATTTTGCAGACGAGGAGCCCGTCGGGCCTGTCTAATAGAAAAAAAATAATAAAAAAAGAAAAAATCCCCCAAAAAATCAGTTTTACTGGATATCAAGCTCAAGTTCCTCAAGACAAAATACTCCTATGTGTATTGTGAACTGTGAAAACAATTGCAATAAAGTAATTAAAATATGTTAAACACACATTGAAACAATAAGAAGTTCGAATATTTTGCCTGGCTTCGTGTCTGCAGTTTGTCACAACTTTGAGGTCGACAATTGTTGACATAAAACTCATTATTCTGCTATTAGGGTTGTGTTTCCTTTCCTTTGTGATAAGAAATACCGTTTTTGTCATTAAAAACACACTAATGCATGAAAAAAAATCGTTATTGATGGTAATTCGATTGAATGTTTGTGAAATGTTTGGGCCGTAAACGTGCGGTGTCATAGTAGTTCGGATGGTACATAATTTCGGATTTTTTTTTTTTTTTTTTTTTACATAATCAAATAAGAAAAACTGTCCTTTACAAATACATGTTGGTGGAAAGAAAAATATATATACTGTATATGTATAAATACAGATATAAAGTATATTTCTATTCATTATTTAAGGTGTAAGGAGTTCCTGGAATCCTACTTTTAAATGAATTCTAGTCTAGGCTCCTAATTCTTTACTTGGAGAAAGTGGTGACAAAAAGAAAAAATATAGCCAGAGGAGGCTCTGATAGTCTCATAAAACCTGATTAAAAAGTTGGCTCCAAGTTTAGCTCCAGTTTCACCAAGTCGGCTCTGATTATTATCGTTTGGCAAAAGTGCTAACTAGTACTCTCCTTTGCATTGGTTATAAATTACTATGTAATATTCTATTTTAACATATTTTAAACGAAATGGTAAATAAGTCCGCTGACCAGGGAGCATAAAGTGGTAGCAAAAAGAAAAATATAGTCAGAGGAGGTTCTGAGCTTGATTAATACATACGTAACAAATGTGTGCTATAAAAGTGAATAAAGACACATTTCCAATAAGAAAAAAATATTGGACCTTTCCATTTTAAATCAGGGCCTGTCCATTTCAAATCAGGGCCTGTCCATTTCAAATCAGGGCCTGTCCATTTCAAATTGGGGCCTTTCCATTTTCAGAAGCAACAAGCCCTGGGCCTGTCTCTTAAAATAATTTTCTTTGAGCACTGAACGCGCATTCATAAATTGGGTAAAGTATAAGCCTTTCCTATTAGAACTGTGACACCGTAAAAAAATGGTTTTAGATGGTGTCACTTACCTTACAAAAAAGGAGACGGTGGATTAAAATAATCTAGCCTATAGTATAGACAAAATAATTTGTTGAATCATATACCGGATTGGTAAGTAGTAGAGATAATGAGGGTATAAGCGATGTTTTCCCCGAGTGAGGTTTCCTCAAGCAATTTAAAATGTGTTAAAGGCTTTTAACGGCAAGCGTATGATCGTTATTTAAACTGGCTGGATTTATTTTATCAGTTGTTTAACGATGGTGTGCTTGGGTTGAGAGCTGTGGTTAACACATTTTGGATGATTGCGTTTGGAGCCTGCGAGGGTCAAACTGTGCTTATATCCTCATTAACTATACTACTAATATGCCTAACGTGAAAATTAAACAATGAACGTCGTCATCGTTACTACTTAATTGTAACCGAAGCATTCCAAATACATTATAGGCGGAGCTCATTATCATGAATATTAAGAAGGTCCCTCTAAAGGTTTCCCTTTTCTAGCCTGGTTCCATGCCTACTGTACAAAGCATTGTGGGAGGCCAGGGAACCAGGCTACCCCTTTTCCGCTTACCGTGCGGGTAATGAATGCGCACGGTGTGGCGTTTAACTCGCTGCTACAATTAACTCAACACTTCAATAACTGCACGCTTTCCGATCAGTTACAAACGAGCTTTATCTTTATAAAAAAAAATTCACCTCATCCTATTTCATGCTTCATAACTTCCAGTCACGGTTATCACGGACCGTATAGTGGCGTAAATCTCTCGCGATACTTATCGTTGTATACAACTGCGTAAAGGAATTTAGTGTAGTCGCACCTGAGTGGGTTGACCCACCCATAATTCGTTTTATGTTGTATCGACCATACCACATGTGTCTCAAACAGAAACTTGTCCGTGTTTAACGGTAATTAGCTGTGTTTATTTATCTTTCCTTGTCAGTGTGTATGTAAACATCACCCTAATTGTGGATTTCAACTTTTTAATGGATTGCCCAACTATAGTAAGTGACATGTTTCTTTCTTTTGTGTAATATTCTGAATGATTTGTTAAGGATTAGCGAATACATACATGAACTGAAAGATAATTTAGCTAGTGTATTTCATTGTGAGTTTCGCCTGGCTGGCAATGGACATAACGTGCAGGTAATAATCCTCCAGAATGTATTGATCGAAACTAATAATGTAAGGGAATCGTTTATTTAGATTGTTATTTATAGAACTGTATATATCTCAGTTTTCTTCTATTGATGAACACGGTGAGGTATACTAATACCCGCCATTTCCAGATAACCCTCACTTCCGCAGGTAAAATTTATAGCGAAAAAACCTTCCTTCCTTTAGTAAAGTTCCTTCCGCATGATATAGTGGACCTCGTTTACTGCCGGAAAAAAAAAATCCTTCCGTATGATTTAATGGACCTATGTTGCGGCTGAAAAACCATTCCTTCCGCATGATATAGTGGACCTATGTTGCGGCTGAAAAAACATAATTTGGTGGGAAATAGTGGACCTATGTTACGGCTGAAAAAAACATTCCTTCCGCATAAAATAGTCGACCTATGTAGCGGCTGAAAAACTATACCTTTCGCGGGAAATAGTCGACCTATGTTACGGCTGAAAAAAAACATTCCTTCCGCATTAAAAGTCGACCTATGTCGCGGCTGAAAAACCATACCTTTCGCGGAAATAGTCGACCTATGTTACGGATGAAAAACATGCCTTGCGCAGGTAATAGTCGACCAATGTTACAGCCGAAAAAACATCCCATCCGCAGGTACATGTAATAGTCGACCTGGCCGAAAAACCCTTCCTTCCACAGATAATAGTGGACTTTTGTTACGACCGGATAACCATTCCATCCGCATGTAATAGTTGGTCTTTGATACGGCCGGAAAAAGCCTCCATTCCAAAGGATAAAGTCGATAATTGTCAGGGTAACGTTTATAGTCAACATCCCAGTCTTTCCTTTGGGCAGGCAACGTTTACAGTCAACAACCCAGTCTTTCCTTTGGGCAGGCAACGTTTACAGTCAACAACCCAGTCTTTCCTTTGGGCAGGCAACGTTTACAGTCAACAACCCAGTATTTCCTTTGGGCAGGTAATGTTTAGGCAGGTAACGTTTATAATCAACAACCCAGTCTTTCCTTTGGGCTGGTAACGTTTACAGTCAACAACCCAGTCTTTCCTTTGGGCAGGCAACGTTTATAGTCAACATCCCAGTCTTTCCTTTGGGCAGGCAACGTTTACAGTCAACAACCCAGTCTTTCCTTTGGGCAGGCAACGTTTACAGTCAACAACCCAGTCTTTCCTTTGGGCAGGCAACGTTTACAGTCAACAACCCAGTCTTTCCTTTGGGCAGGCAACGTTTACAGTCAACAACTCAGTCTTTCCTTTGGGCAGGCAACGTTTACAGTCAACAACCCAGTCTTTCCTTTGGGCAGGCAACGTTTACAGTCAACAACCCAGTCTTTACTTTGGGCAGGCAACGTTTACAGTCAACAACCCAGTCTTTCCTTTGGGCAGGCAACGTTTACAGTCAACAACCCAGTATTTCCTTTGGGCAGGCAACGTTTACAGTCAACAACCCAGTATTTCCTTTGGGCAGGTAATGTTTAGGCAGCTAACGTTTATAATCAACAACCCAGTCTTTCCTTTGGGCTGGTAACGTTTACAGTCAACGACCCAGTCTTTCCTTTGGGCAGGCAACGTTTATAGTCAACATCCCAGTCTTTCCTTTGGGCAGGCAACGTTTACAGTCAACAACCCAGTCTTTCCTTTGGGCAGGCAACGTTTACAGTCAACAACCCAGTCTTTCCTTTGGGCAGGCAACGTTTACAGTCAACAACCCAGTCTTTCCTTTGGGCAGGCAACGTTTACAGTCAACAACCCAGTATTTCCTTTGGGCAGGTAATGTTTAGGCAGGTAACGTTTATAATCAACAACCCAGTCTTTCCTTTGGGCTGGTAACGTTTACAGTCAACAACCCAGTCTTTCCTTTGGGCTGGTAACGTTTACAGTCAACAACCCAGTCTTTCCTTTGGGCTGGTAACGTTTACAGTCAACAACCCAGTATATCCTTCGGGCAGGTAACTGTCGAATCTGAATATCGAAAAACAAAAAACTCGAGATTTGTTATTCAACCAAAAAAATCTGAATATCGAAAAATAAAAAAATCGAGATTGGTTATTCAAAAAATCAGTTTTGAATGTCGAATAACAAAAAAAACTCGAGATTCGTTATTCAACAAAAAAAATCTGAATATCGAAAAACAAAAAACTCCAGATCCGTCATTCAACCAAAAAAAATCTGAATATCAAAAAACTAAACACTCGAGATTCGTTATTCAATAAATCAGTTTTGAATGTTGAAAAACAAAAAAAACTCTCGTTTACAGTCAACTACCCAGTATTACCTTTAGACAGGTAACGCTTATAGTCAACAACCCAGTCTTTCGTTTGGGCAGGTAACGTTTACAGTCAAAACCCAGTCTTTCCTTTGGGCAGGTAATGTTTATAGTCAACAACCCAGTCTTTCGTTTGGGCAGGTAACGTTTACAGTCAAAACCCAGTCTTTCCTTTGGGCAGGTAATGTTTATAGTCAACAACCCAGTCTTTCGTTTGGGCAGGTAACGTTTACAGTCAAAACCCAGTCTTTCCTTTGGGCAGGTAATGTTTATAGTCAACAACCCAGTCTTTCGTTTGGGCAGGTAACGTTTACAGTCAAAACCCAGTCTTTCCTTTGGGCAGGTAATGTTTATAGTCAACAACCCAGTCTTTCGTTTGGGCAGGTAACGTTTACAGTCAACAACCCAGTCTTTCGTTTGGGCAGGTAACGTTTACAGTCAACAACCCAGTCCTTCCTTTGGACAGATTCAGTCGGCATTTCCCGTCGACATATAACGATTATTGTCGAAAGTTTCGCCAGAAAACTTTTCCGTCCGCAGGGAGTAGTCAACATATTTTACGGCCGAATAAAACCTTCCTTCCTTATGTTGTGTCTATAGAGTTTGAATTCTCAAAATAGGTAAATAATATATTTACCTCGATGTCAGTAGGTTTAGAAACGGTGTACATATGTTATAAAATGTGGCTGTCGTTGGCGGGATAGCTACTTTAAAAAAACGTTTCTATAAACAGTCCGGGTGTCTTTCTATACATAAACTTAGTCACCGAATTTTAGGACCTTCATATTAACTTGATATGAAATATTACGCGCATATTGGGGACATAAGATACGTTTTTTTGGTTTTAGAAGCTTTTAACATGTATCTGGATAATGCACACATTTGAGCTTCACCCTCCTATAATTCTGTTTTGATGTCCACGACCCAGTACACGTATCAAATTACCTAATACTCGTGTATAAAACTATTTATTAGCCCCACCTTTGTGGCTTTAAAGCTATATATAAGTCAATTTCATCCAGAAAAATCTGTACTTAATGTGACATGACTTTTTTTTAACGCTCAGAAGGTCACATTACTCTATTCAAAATGTGCTTTTGGAACGTCATGATTACACATATTACAGTGTCTGTCATAGAAGATCTCTTGTTTCGTTGTTATCAAATATCTCTCATAAGATGCATTCAACGTAATTTTTTATCAGTATAGATCAGCAATGGAGTAGACTGTTGTATACAAGTCATATATCATCGATTATACTAAAGCTTTTGTATTTCTGAAATAGTAAATACACAGACTGGGCATGGCATACGTGTAACTCTTATTTAACAGAAATAGTTTGCTAAATTTCGTGCAGTTTGTCTGATAGTTATGCTGTGCTGATATCTACACGGGTAATGTCATGTATACTGTGCTGATATTCACTCTGGTAATGCCATGCATACTAGGCTGATATCCACACTGGTAATCTCATTGTATACTGTGCTGATATCTACACTGGTAATGTCATGTATACTGTGCTGATATCTACACTGTTAATATCAGGTATACTGGGCTGATAACTACACTGGTAATGTCATGTATAGAGTGCTGATATCAACACTGGTAATGTCATGCATACTGGGCTGATATCCACACTGGTAATGTCATGTATACTAGGCTGATATCCACATTGGTAATGTCATGTATAGAGTGCTGATATCTACACTGGTAATATCATGTATACTGGGCTGATATCGGTAATGTCATGTATACTAAGCTGATATCTACACTGGTAATTTCATGTATACTAAGCTGATATCTACACTGGTAATGTCATGTATAGAGTGCTGATATCAACACTGGTAATGTCTTGTATACTGGGCTGATATCCACACTGGTAATGTCATGTATTCTAGGCTTATATCCACACTGGTAATATCATGTATACTAGGCTGATATCTACACTGATAATGTCATGTATACTGTGCTGATATCTACGCTGTTAATATCAGGTATACTTGGCTGATAACTTCACTGGTAATGTCATGTATAGAGTGCTGATATCCACACTGGTAATGCCATGTATACTGGGCTGATATCCACACTGGTAATGTCATGTATACTAGGCTGATATCCACACTGGTAATATCATGTATTCTAGCCTGACATCTATATACACTGGTAATGTCATGTATACTGTGCTGATATCTACACTGTTAATATCAGGTATACCGGGCTGATAACTACACTGGTAATGTCATGTATAGAGTGCTGATATCCACACTGGTAATGTCATGCATACTGGGCTGATATCCACACTGGTAATGTCATGTATACTAGGCTGATATCCACATTGGTAATGTCATGTATAGAGTGCTGATATCTACACTGGTAATATCATGTATACTGGGCTGATATCCACACTTGTAACGTCATGTATACTAGGCTGATATCCACACTGGTAATATCATGTATACAAGGCTGATATCTACACTGGTAATGTCATGTATAGAGTGCTGATATCAACACTGGTAATGTCATGTATACTGGGCTGATATCCACACTGGTAATGTCATGTAGTCTAGGCTTATATCCACACTGGTAATATCATGTATATTAGGCTGATATCTACACTGGTAATGTCATGTATACTGTGCTGATATCTACGCTGTTAATATCAGGTATACTGGGCTGATAACTACACTGGTAATGTCATGTATAGAGTGCTGATATCCACACTGGTAATGCCATGTATACTGGACTGATATCCACACTGGTAATGTCATGTATACTAGGCTGATATCCACACTGGTAATATCATGTATTCTAGCCTGATATCTATATACACTGGTAATGTCATGTATACTGTGCTGATATCTACACTGTTAATATCAGTTATACTGGGCTGATATCCACACTGGTAATATCATGTATACTAGGCTGATATCTACACTGTTAATACCATGTTAACTTGGCTGATATCCACACTTGTTATGTCATGTATACTAAGCTGATATCTACACTGGTAATATCATGTATACTAAGCTGATATCTACACTGGTAATGTCATGTTAACTAGGCTGATATCCACACTGGTAATGTCATGTATACTGTGCTGATATCCACAACGTCATGTATAATGGGGATGATATCTACACTGATAATGTCATGCATACTGAGCTGATATCCATTCTGGTAATGTCATGCATACCGGTCTGATATCTACACTGGTAATGTCATTTATACTGGGCTGATATCCACAACGTCATGTATACTGGGGTGATATCTACACTGATAATGTCATGTATACCGGGCTGATGTCCACACTGGTAATGTCAGGTATACTGGGGGGATATCTACACTGATAATATCATGCATACTGGGCTGATATCCACACTGGTAATGTCATGTATACTGTGCTGATATCTATACTGGAAATGTCATGCATAATGGGCTGATATCTACACTGTTAATGTCATATTAGAGTGCTGATATGTAGTATACTGTGCTGATATCTACAATATTAACGTCATGTATACCGTGCTGATATCTGCACTGGTATTGTTATGCATACTGTGCTGATATATATATACACTAGTAATGTAATGTATACTGTGCTGATATCTACACTGGTAATGTCATGTATTGTTACTATACTGTGCTGAAATCTGTTTATCAAAACACTGCATCAGATGTCAGGTACAATGATAACCAACACGTCAGCCATTGAATATTACCTGCCCAAATAGTTTCCCTTTAAAGTGAAGAACGCGATTTATTTTGATCTCTAAACAACTGTCATTTTAAAAACATACCGTCATTTTTAGCGAACGACACACACATATTATATAAGGTAGCACAAAGGCATCAGAGGGTTTGCTCAATAATGATTCGTCCCACGCATACTTAATTATACATATTGCAGTAACATATTTAATTGAAACACGTTGTTTGATCGATTACAGATAATATCGAACTGTATTGATCAGCGTTGATTTATTTCAAACCAAGGCCTTCTTTTCACATTTGATTTCTCCTGTGTATTCAATGATCAAGTATCGTCGCACATAAGGTACTTGAGATCGATGGATGCTACATGTAAGATAACATTTCAACTACGCTCTGCACGTCATGCTTTGTTGTTCAGTTTCTTACGCATGCGGTCATATTAAGTAGAATAGTAATTAAACTTTTCCTTCCTTCCTTCCTTCCTTCCTTCCTTCCTTCCTTCCTTCCTTCCTTCCTTCCTTCCTTCCTTCCTTCCTTCCTTCCTTCCTTCCTTCCTTCCTTCCTCCCTCCCTCCCTCCCTCCCTCCCTCCCTCCCTCTCTTCCTTCCTTCCTTCCTTCCTTTTCCTTCCTTCCTTCCTTCCTTCCTTCCTTTCCTTCCTTCCTTCCTTCCTTCCTTCCTTCCTTCCTTCCTTCCTTCCTTCCTTCCTTCCTTCCTTCCTTCCTTCCTTCCTTCCTACCTTCCTTCCTTCCTTCCTTCCTTCCTCCCTCCCTCCCTCCCTCCCTCTATTAAAATGAAATTCATTGATACAAATGTATTACCTTAATAAAATATTATTCGACACATTTGTAATGAGGTTATAGCAAAACTTATTGAGAAGCTTTTTTTGTTGTTAAATAACTTCGTCTGCAGTGAATGGTTTCGTTAATAACTTCGTCTGCAGTGAATGGTTTCGTTAATAACTTCGTCTGCAGTGAATGGTTTCGCTAATAACTTCGTCTGCAGTGAATGGTTTTGTTAATAACTTCGTCTGCAGTGAATGGTTTCGTTAATAACTTCGTCTGCAGTGAATGGTTTCGTCAATAACTTCGTCTGAAGGGAATGGTTTCGTTAATAACTTCCTCTGAAGGGAATGGTTTCGTTAATAACTTCGTCTGCAGTGAATGGTTTCGTTAATAACTTCGTCTGAAGGGAATGGTTTCGTTAATAACTTCGTCTGAAGGGAATGGTTTCGTTAATAACTTCGTCTGCAGTGAATGGTTTCGTTAATAACTTCGTCTGCAGGGAATGGTTTCGTTAATAACTTCGTCTGAAGGGAATGGTTTCGTTAATAACTTCGTCTGAAGGGAATGGTTTCGTAAATAACTTCGTCTGAAGGGAATGGTTTCGTTAATAACTTCGTCTGCAGTGAATGGTTTCGTTAATGACTTCGTCTGAAGGGAATGGTTTCGTTAATGTGTATTTAAGGCAATTCAGAATATTTTGTCATATGAAAACGTCACAGTTAAATATATAACCAATATTTTCACAAGTTTGTTTTTCTTTAAGGTTTATTACCCGATATTGGCTATCCGTTCTTGATTAATAAGTATTAATCTGTTGGATATCAGCCTAGTATTGTTTACTTAATCAATGCTTGTTTGTTTGGTATTTAACATCATTTTCCATCATATCATAGGCTATGTATGACGGTCGAATTTTTGTTGTGAAGGCAGACCACCCACTTATTCCTGTGTACAACCAGTACTGTATATCTCCCGACATTCGTAAGAATTGGCACATATTGCAACGTCGCTAAACCCTCTACCACGGAAGCGATCCCTTCAGTGCTGTACACATGTATACCTGTAGCCTGTATTTACTTACAAGAAGCTTTGATGTTCACAATGTTACCTTTAGGTTACGGAAGATCCATGCCAATATGGTCAACCGTTACAGTGCAAGGTCGCCGCTACCAAAACTATAAATGAAATGTATTTGTTCTTATATCCTTCAATAGCCGTTCAATCCGATCTAGTTCCATGCAAAAAAATACGCTATTGAAGGTGGATTCTGTTTAAACATATTTATTTTACTTCGATTGCGAACAAGTTATTGCAACTTAGATTAATCACTCTCGATGGCTTCCTAGGTAGAACCAGTACTAAGCAATGTGGATTAATTATCTTGCTCAAGGATAAATAACGTGGCCGCAGCGAGGATCGAACCTTCTGAGTTCGGCGCTCTACCACTGGACCACGCATTCCACAAGATTCTGTACGGAATAATACTAAAGATTGATGCACTTTAGCGGGCGAATACGCTTTCTTAACTAAATATATACTGAACAAAAAAAAGAAACTTCCGACTTTTTTGCTGATATTTTCATAGGCCAGTTTCTGAGGGTCTATAAAAGCTTAAACAGCGTTTTAATAAAACAATGTTTGATTTTTGTAAGCACATTTAAATGAGTACTAATATCCCATTAAACAGTTTCAAATTTGCCAAGCATTAATCTTTTATGGATGATATGAAAATATTAAAGGGGGATTATGTGACAAATGTTGATAATCAAAAGCTGCCATCTACACAATCTGTGTTATGTGTTTTTGTTAATTCCATCTCTAATGCCCAAGGACCGGCCTTAAATACTATATGTTGCCTTGTTAAGACGATAGGGGCTTCATTTCATCCGATCGTTACCAAACTTTATCACATTGTTAATATCAATGACAGCTCGGATAAGTTCGAAATCCAGTGAGATCGGATCAGTAACAGCGGAGTTATGACCCTTTATTTAGTTAAAAATGCTATATTTTGCATCGTTAAGACGATAGGGCCTTCCTTTTTCATCCGATCTTTCCCAAACTTTACCAGATTGTTACTATCAATAAAAGCTCAGGAAAGTTTGTAAACCAGCCAGATCGGACCAGTAACAACGGAGTTGTGGCCGATAAATAGTAAAAAATGCTATATTTTGCCTCGTTAAGACGATAGGTCCTTCATTTTTCATCCGATCTTTACCAAAATTTACCAGATTGGTAATATCAATGAAAGCTCCGATAAGTTTGAAAAACAGCCAGATTGGACCATTTACACCAGAGTTATGGCCCTTGATTTTCTAAAATATGATATATTTTAGCCTCATTAAGACGAAAGGGCCTTTATTTGGCCGGATTTTAGTGAAACTTTTCAAGGATGATCAGTTCTAGGTCTAGTTGTGCAAATCGTCGCCTTGTTCCGGTTGAATGATTTTTAGCAGAGTTATGGGCCTTTAAAGGTTTTACTACGCAAACTTTGTCTTGACTTGTTCTCCTGAACCCCTCGCCAGATTTCAACGAAACTTTACAGGGATGATCACCACCAAGCCTAGTTGTGCATATCGTCGTCATGTTCCGGTTTACCTATATTTAGTGGAGTTATGGCTCTTTAAAGGTTTTTGATACACACTCATTTTCCGGGTTAGTTCTCCTGAACCCCTGGTTGGATTTCAACGAAACTTGGCAATGCTGATCGGTATCAAGCCTAATTGTTCATGTTATCGCCATATTCCAGTTGAATGATATATATTTTAATAAACAAACTTTGTCCAGATTAATCTCTTCTGAACTCCATGCCGGATTTCAACGAATCTTAGTGGGAATGATCAGTACCAAGCCTAGTTGCACCCATCATTGCCGTGTTCTGGTTAAATGCATTTTGGCATGACCCCTTTAAGGTTTTAATACACTAACTTTGTACAGACTAGTTCTCCTGAACCTCTGGCTGGATTTCAACGAAATTGTCAAGGATGATCAGTACCAGGCCTTGTTGCGTATGTCATCGCCATGTTCCGGATGAATAATATTTGAAAGAGTTATGGTCCCTTATACATAAACTTTATCTTTAGCCAGTAGAGCGTCCACAGGTCCTATTGTGCCTCTTGTTTTGGTAAGGAACACATAGGGAATATTGTCTCGGGACAAATTTCGGTAATTTTCGTAGGTCTAATTAGCTTTTGTGGCCGAAATGCATGTTCTAAGAAAAAGGGGCTAACTCCCTTGCGTACTGAACTTTTCAAAAACATCTTTGTTTGGACTATTGTTGGCGGTCTATCTAATTATTCTTAAAACATCATTAATTGTTACCTGTTTTGCTGTCTAGACAATCAGCATCAACATCAGCGGAAGTTTCTTTTTTTGTTCAGTATATATTGGACCTGTCAATGTTGATACCTCTCTATCCAAAATCGGATAGTTCTTTGTCCGGTAAACGTTTATATGTAACTGTTACACACTTCTCTCACAGATGTTGATCAGCTGTAAGTTGAGACCTTACAAGATGATTGAGACCGATGGACACACTGCTCCCACAGAGTGTGACCAATTATCCTGAAACATTAAAAGATGTCATGCCATCATGTGCATATACTTTGTGATATTAATAGAGTTTGACCCTTTAGTTATTTTATTTTTGCATAAAAGGTAGTTTCTTCATGTTTGATTATATCAGTTGGAGTATTTTAAAACGTTACCTTACTTTATCGTGTCAGTGTTACTATCAAATCGGACAACTTTTGCTACATTAATGACCTCATTCCAAGATAAGCATACTCGTTCCAAGATAAGCATACTCGTTCCAAGATAGGCGTACTCATTCCAAGATAAGCATACTCGTTCCAAGATAAACATACACTTTTCAAGATAAACATACTATTTCCAAGATGAGCATACTTGTTCCAAAATAAGCATATTCGTTCCATCATACTCGTTCCAAGATAAACATACTCGTTCCAAGATAAACATAATATTTCCAAGATAAGCATACTCGTTCCAAGATGAGCATACTCGTTCCAAGATGAGCATACTCGTTCCAAGATAAGCATATTCGTTCCATAATACTCGTTCCAAGATTCCATCATACTCGTTCCAAGATAATCATACTCGTTCCAAGATGAGCATACTCGTTCCAAAATAATCATACTCGTTCCAAAATAATCATACTCGTTCCAAGATAATCATACTCGTTCCAAAATAATCATACTCGTTCCAAAATAATCATACTCGTTCCAAGATAAGCATACTCGTTCCAAAATAATCATACTCGTTCCAAAATAATCATACTCGTTCCAAAATAATCATACTCGTTCCAAGATAAGCATACAAGTTCCAAGATAATCATACTCGTTCCAAGATGAGCATACTCGTTCCAAGATGAGCATACTCGTTCCAAAATAATCATACTCGTTCCAAAATAAGCATACAAGTTCCAAGATAAGCTCATTGTTTTGACCGTTTACATTTTAGTGGCGACATCTGTGATTGAGGCCGCATTTCTGTTTATGAAAAGGCTAGTAGATATACGACGTAAATACTACAGTCCTTCAATATAGTGTATTTTAAAAAGTTGTACAACTTTTCTACCAATTTTGAATGTCCTTCACACACGTGTTCAAGCATGACATTCAACAAATACACGTTACTATCGGTATGTTACTTATAACGGACATATAATATGAGTTGTATTTATTAATAAAAATGCTCATTATACGGCTCCATTCGCTCTACGATTATGCATTTGTTTGGTAATCAAATGAACATGTGACCAAATGTATTATGTATAGGAGCTTGTATTATATTAAAAGAGTGTTGACATACTTATGTCCGTCCATCCGTCCGACCATCACTCCGTGGTTTAAGATTGGCATTAGCTCCGTTTTACCGTCATCGATAACTCTTCTCTCGTATAGTTTGATAATACAGATCAATAAAGATGAGTACAAATATACATGTGCGCCGAAATAAGGTCAACATTACCTACAGTGACCTACTTTTTACTTGACCTACTTTTATTTGACCTATATTGCCATCTTATTGATTCCGGATATGTTTGTTCATTAGCTTCGTTTCTTAAGTCCCATATTCTACGAACTCTGTGCCAAATGTAGGTCACAATGACCTACCTTGACCTACTTTTTAAACGTAATTGATTATGTTTAGCTCCGTTTCTAAGCCATCGATTGCCTTACCCTTCTTACACAGATATGGCGAGAACTGTAATTAATGTTGTTATAACGTGTAGTTCAATCCATTTGCATATGTTGCTATAAATATTGTGATGTTGATATTGATGTATTGTAACATATCTGCAATAAAATACTATTAAACATTATATATATGCGTTTGTACCAAAAGTATGTTCAATATTTGTAAACAAAAGGAGAACTGCTTGTCCAATTGCAGTCCGGGGGATCCGTGCCGTACGAACACATTAATTTATCCTATAGGTGATAATGGAATACTCCAGCACGAAAATATTGGGAGATGGAAACAGTTAGATGCAAGTATTATACGCAAACAATCAGTTCATCTGCTTCTTGTTTTTATTCTTCCTGAGGTAAGATAAAATGCCTCATGTGTTATGTACGTTATTTTGGTTGCCGAGCAAGTAAGTATTCATACTCATGTGGCTGACATCGATTGCCTAACTGAATATTCTGCTTGTACGTGCCAACAGGGTTTGTACTGTGGTAATCACACGTATTTATTATTTATCGAGTTGCTGCAGAAACTAATCCTATTATAACGATAAAACAATCTGGGACTCGAAAGATTTCCGAAACGTTTTGGATTTTATGATTTTGCGTTAACAGATTGTATGATTGCGGAAATAACGCGGATGTGCATCAACATTTCATATACATGGATGGTATATTTTACGTTTTCTTCTCGTTTGTAGCAAACAACGATGCTTTGTTACTTAGTTACTAAACGTACGTATATGCATTATTATTTTAGATCTCTTTACAGCCTAAACAGAGGATTGTTCAATAATCGTTGAATTGGCAAAATTGATATGAACAGAACAGAACATATAGCTTATTTATCTTGTACATACGTACATCGTTATATATACGTACATAAAAGTTCATGCATAATAAGTCAAGTGATTAAGATTTTAGACAAATGTTCATTTACTATGAACAATATTAATATCAAATAACTAATACATGTGGATGAAAATACAAAAAGTCTAAACATGGTTTAATTAATCAAGATTGTTTTTTTCTTATATGCGACGGCTTAATATGATACGCGGCAAGCGACGAGTAGACTGGCTGACGTTTCAGTGGTTATATACTGAACAAAAAAAAAGGCGCTGATGATGGTACTTATTGTCTAGACAGCAAAACTGGAAAAACATAATGATGTTTGAAGACTAATTAGATATACCGCCAATAACAAATATGTTTTTGAAAAGTTCAGTACACATGGGAGTTAGCCCCCTTTTTCTTAAAACGTGCACTGGCCACAAAAACAAATTAAATCTAGGAAAATTACCGAAATGTGTCCGAGACAATATTCTCTATGTGTTCCTTACCAAAACAATCACAAAAAAACATAACACGGATTGTGTAGATGACAGCTTTTGATTATCAACACTCATCAAATTAACTCCCTTTAACCTTTCCATATCATCCATAAAAGAGTATTGATTGGCAAATCTGAAACTGTTTAATGGAATATTTAGTACTCACTTAAGTGTGCTTACAAACTTGAAACATTGTTTTATTAAAACGCTGTTTAAGCTTGTATACGCCCATGCAAATACCGGCAAATAAGTCGGGCGTTTCTTTTTTTGTTCAGTTTTGTTTAATTGTTCGCAATCAGAATCAAAATAAAATCTTAAATCCTAAAAATATTTAGCAGTCTTTTTCTGAATATCTCAGAATTACTTATGTTTGAACGCAATAATTCAAAGGAGACTTAATGCAGACTATTTTATTTGACGA
Source organism: Cyrtodaria siliqua (assembly GCA_037043455.1). NCBI lineage: Eukaryota > Metazoa > Mollusca > Bivalvia > Adapedonta > Hiatellidae > Cyrtodaria > Cyrtodaria siliqua. Next base: position 20,829 of record JAWPHD010001838.1, on the reverse strand, counting down.
TAACTTGAGTTGTCTCAAAAAGTATACACATGAATAAACATAAGCCAGTCTAAGCGACGATATTCAGATTGTATTTGCCAACGAGTATAATAAAATTCAATTATCACGTAACTCATAGATGATCTTAAAAAAATATTGAATTTATTAAACGAGTTCGATAAAATCATTTATCAAATAACTTCAGGTGGAATAACACCATTCTATATTTCGATATACCACTAGTTATATAAGTATGCAAATAAGCCTAGAATCAAAATAAAATCTTAAATCCTAAAAATATTTAGCAGTCTTTTTCTGAATATCTCGGAATCACTTATGTTTGAAGGCAATAATTCAAAGGTGACTTAATGCAGACTATTTTATTTGACGATAACTTGATTTGTCTCAAAAACAATAAACATCAATAAACATAAGCCAGTCTAAGCGACGATATTCATATTGTATTTGCCAACGAGTTTAATAAAATTCAATTATCACGTAACTCATAGATGATCTTAAAAGATTGAATTTATTAAACGAGTTCGATAAAATCATTTATCAAATAACTTACGGTGTGGGAGTGGAATAACACCATTCTATATTTTCGATATACCAATAGTTATATAAGTACATGCAAATAAGCCTAGTAGTCGATATGTGAGTTATGTGATAATTAGGATCTAACATTCGTTCTCATTCATTATTGAATTTATTAAACTCGTTGGCAAAAATGATATAATACTCGGCAAGAGCCTCGCATTATACCATTTTGCCAACTGGTTTAATAAATTCAATAATGAATGAGTACTCATATAAGATCCATCAATTTCATATCAGTTTTATCCGACGAGTGTAACACGCACGCACGCACGCACGTACGCACGCACACACACACACACACACACGTATATATGTAACACATATATAACACATATATAACATATATATATATATAACACATATATAACATATATATATATATAACACATATATAACATATATATATATAACACATATATAACAACAATATTAAATAGGCACGAGTGTGAGATTGTATTTATCACAGAAATGCCACATCACGTACTTTTTTCTTTTTTTTTATAATTTAATATTTTATTTGACAAGAAAACATTTGTAAGTCATATCATACAATAATGCATAACGATATTATCAAGATACATATATTCTATCAAACAGTATTTTATTCATGACATGTTCATAGACTTAACCACTAAAGATTTCCAGTGAAACAGTTTAGTTATGTAGAGAGTAGATGAAGAAAATAGTTCATAGAAGAAAGGAAGAGAAGTAAGACAGACACATAATACAGATGGAAGAAGTGAAAATGTACGATGAAAGAAGTAGAGTTTCGGTTTGTCTAATTTGGTGTCTAATAATTATACTTAATCGATCAGTTAATAAAGTTTCGCCATTTTGTCTCATGGGTCTCTAATTTATCGTTCGCAAGTGCTATACATTTTTCAATTTCGATTCGTCTGTATAGATAAGTCTTGAAACAAATAAATTTAGGAATGGTGTTTGTGCATTTATTTCTAAAAATAAAATACTTTCCACTAATAATCAAGAAGTTTTTTAGTGTTATTGATAGAAAAATCTGTTATGCCAAAAGATATAGTGTCAAAGTTCAAATCTATGAATAGGTTTAAGCCGGAAATGTATGTTTTTAACTCCGACCAAAACGTTTGAGCTATTACATTCCAAGAACAAGTGATTTACAGATTCAATATGCATACTGCAAAAGTCGCAGAGATTGGACTGAACAATATTGCATTTGAATAAAAATTTATTTGTCGGTACTATGCGCATTAAATATTTATATTGAAATTCTCGGAGTTTCGTATCTATAGTTGCTTTCATTGGCAGCATATATATTTTTTTCCAGGTTAATGTAGTATTTGTAAAAGCTTCCCATTTTTTCTCTGATTTAATTTCTATTTTTCTGTCAATATTCATTTGATATTCATATAAAAATTTATTTGCCCGTTTAGCCTTTAACAATTTGTTTAGGAGTGTCTCATCTCTTTTTATATTTATATTTTCTAACTTTAATTTTGATTTCCAATCTTTTGGTATACTTGATAGTATAGACATATAAAATAAGAAATCGTGTTTAGAGATCTCATATATATCAGCTAGATCTTTAAAAGTGTAAAACTCTTTTTTTCTATAATCATATAATTGTTCTATAAATTGTATTCCTCTATCAAACCAGGACTTTTTGAAAATTGTTTTATTTCCTACTTTTATGTTTGAGTTATTCCAAATGATTTCTTTACCTATTACGTTTGTTTGATTTGAAAGTGAATGTGTTGCCATGCAATTACAACGTCTTGCAAAAAACCGTTGTTTGGAATTAACACTTTCATATCTGATTTATTTAAGTTACATTCAAATAACAATTTACTACCATAATTTGAAATTTTATCGGCATAAAAAATCTTCCATTTGCCGTTATTTTCAGAGTCAAATATTCGTTTTATCCAGCCAGCTTTTAGAGATATCAAAAATTTATTTAAATCGATCATTTTCAGTCCTCCATCTTCATACCCTCGAGTAATTACTTCTCTTTTAATTTTATCAGGTTTGTTATCCCATAAAAAATTGAACATGGTGTCGTTTAGACTTTTTATATATTCTTTTGGAGGGTTCGGAAGTACTGTCAACGGGTAAATCAACTTGGGCAAAGCAAAGGATTTTAGCACAGTAATTTTCCCAAGGAGTGTCAGCTTTCTGTGCTGCCATTGTTTCAAACAATTACAAAAAGCATTTATCTTAGGTATTAAATTTGATTGGAAGTTTTTTGATTTGTCAGTATGAAACACCATTCCTAATGATTTTACATTATCAGAGCACATCACGTACTTGCCTAAAAAACGTTCATGTTGTTTCGGTCTTTTCCGTATCGGAACTGTCGGCAGACGATCGGGAACAATCTGAACTGCCTGGATGATTTCCGAATCGACAAGACAGTTCCGGCTGCACACCGAGCTGAACGGAAAAGACCCCCCCCCCCCCCCCCCCCCCCCACCCCCCCATTGCCGACATCCGAGTTCAAAATCGTTTGATATGTTGTTTATCTTTTTTATAGACGATTACATACACCAAGTTATGTGCAAAAATTTGCAAAAAATTGAAAAAATGACTGTAATCGAATTGTTAGTGTATTTGATCTTTTGAACCCCCCACCCCACCCACCATCCTCTTCCCCTCCCCGGGCTCGGAGCCAAAAATAATTTTGCTCTTGCGCGCTGTCATCATACCCTAAGTTTGGTTGAATTCCGTTCAGCGGTTTAGGAGGAGATGCGATAACGGACGGATGGACGGACAAACGGAGGCGATTTTAATATACCCTGTTGTTTTTTTAAAACGTGGGTATAATTAAATTGACCGCTGATCGGTTAAAGACTTTCATAAAGGACCATCGTAATCGAATAATCGAATAATATTTACATCACTAATGAGCACGTATTATATCGATCTAGGTAGCACTAATTTCATCTAGTGTATCCTCCTGCATAGACTTGAGGAGTTGCCAAAATATGTACACGCAGCAATACTGTATGGCTTGATTATCTTTAACAGTGATACCAAAACTATGCACATTCTAATGGTGTCTGTACAGATAAGTGGCATATCAACAGAGGGGTAATAACACTTGGGTAAAATAGTATATGTGTTACAAAAAGATAGGCATGCTAAGTTAGATGAACGTTGTTGTAACGCAGTAAAAGCAGAAAAGTGTTTTCTTTGTAAGATTTCGAATTTGTAAATTGGAGATATCCTCTTGAAATAAAGAATTCATTATTATAATCATATAATCATTACAGTGCTCTAAAGCGGATTTTTTTTGTACGGTATATATCTTTGTTTGGATAACCGTTTGTAGTTTTGTTCGGATTATGGTTTGTAGTATTGTTCCGATTACGGTTTGTAGTTTTGTTCGGATTACGGTTTGTAGTATTGTTCGTTTTACGGTTTGTAGTATTGTTCTGATTATGGTTTGTAGTTTTGTTCGGATTACGGTTTGTAGTATTGTTCGGATTACGGTTTGTAGTATTGTTTGGATTACGGTTTGTAGTTTTGTTCGGATTACGGTTTGTAGTATTGTTCGTATTACAGTTTGTAAGATTGTTCGTATTACGGTTTGTAGCACTGTATGGATTACGGTTTGTAGTATTGTTCGGATTACGGTTTGTAGTATTGTTCGGATTACGGTTTGTAGTTTTGTTCGGATTACGGTTTGTAGTTTTGTTCTAATTACGGTTTGTAGTTTTGTTCGGATTACGGTTTGTAGTATTGTTCGGATTACGGTTTGTAGTATTGTTTGGATTACGGTTTGTAGTTTTGTTCGGATTACGGTTTGTAGTATTGTTCGGATTACGGATTGTAGTATTGTTCGTATTACAGTTTGTAAGATTGTTCGTATTACGGTTTGTGGTTTTGTTCGGATTAAGGTTTGTAGCATTGTATGGATTACGGTTTGTAGTTTTGTTCGGATTACGGTTTGTAGTATTGTTCGGATTATTCGTCTTTTATGACGTAAACAAGTCCGCGTGTGTGTGTGTGTGTGTGCGTGTGCGTGTGCGTGTGCGTGCGCGTGCTTGTGCGTGTGCGTGTGCGTGCGTGTGCTTGTGCGTGTGCGTGTGCGTGCGTACGTATGTGTGTTTATTGTAGAACTATTCTGATGTCCTTATGCGTAACTGCACTTTCGTGAAATCGTGTTTTCAGTTTGCATACGCCTTAATTTCCAATTCCGTAGTGGGAGGATAGTAATAGTAGTTGTAGATATTTATTTCCTCCAGCATAGAGAGTATACATAAATATTTCCCCGTGTGGTTGCCGGGGTAGAATACAACCACTGCAAATCCCGCTAGAGGCAGAGGGGTAGGACCCACTTCATGTTCATTTTGTCATTTTTAGCTCGACTTTTCGAAGAATAAGAGAGCTTATGTAATCACCCCGGCGTCGGCGTCGGCGTCCCACATCAAGGTTTGCGTGTAAGCTGTGTTTATAAGTCTATATCTCTTACATTTCTTATCCTAGCACAACCGAATTTGGCAATGGGCTTCCTTATAGCATTATCTTAAGGGCTGCTTAAGCAATTTTGGTTCCTGTAATCCATGGGCTCCTATAGAACCCAAATTATGATAGCCCATAAAATGTGTCCAATTTCACATCAAATTGTGCGAGTAAGCTGTGTTTACAAGTCTATATCTCTTACATTTCGTACCCTAGCACAACCAAGTTTGCCCATAACCTTCCTTATAGCATTATCTTAAGGGCTGCTTAAGACATTTTGGTTCCTTTAACCCCTGGGCTCCTATGGAACCCAAATTCTGATAGCCCTTAAAATGTGTTTATTTCACATCAAATTTTGCGTGTAAGCTCTGTTTACAGGTCTATATCTCTTACATTTCTTGTCCTAGCTGAACTAAATTTGGGAATTGGTTTCCTTATAGTATGTTGTCAAGGGTTGCGTAAGTAATTTTGTCTTCTGCAAATTCTGGGCTCCCATGGAACCCAAATTGTGATGGCCCATAACATGTGCAATAAAGGCAGATCTAGGTTTGCATGTAAGCATGTATATATCTATAATTTTCGTTTGGGATTTTCTTATAGCATTATGTATCTTATTCATACTTCACCCATTTTGGGGCATGGGCTCCCTCCTCCACCCCACGCCAACACTCCCTCCACACGCCCACCCCCCTCCACCACTTTTTTTTTTTTACATATCTCTGTGTTGTTTTAGTAAATTCTTACACATAGCTTCTTACACATATATGTTGCCCACTTCCGCCACCCCCACCCACCCCAACCCACACCACCCACCCACTACCCCCACTCGAAACTCTTTTTTTTTTCTTTTTTCTTTTTTTTACATATTTCTTTTTGTTTTAGTCAATTCTTACACATAGTTTCTTACACATATATGTTGTCCCCCTCACACCCCACTGCCTCTCCTCCCCCTCCCCCCACCCACACCACTTGAAACTCATTTGTTTTATTTTATTATTTTTTTACATATTTCTGTGTCTTACACATAGCTTCTTACACATATATGTTGCCCCCTCCCCACTCCCGCCTCTTCCCCCGTCCCCGCACACACCCCACTCGAAACTCCTTTTTCTTTTTTAACCTATTTTTTGTTGTTTTGGTCAATTCTTATACATATCTATGTTGCCTCCTCCTCCTCCACCCCCCCTCCCCCCCCCTCCCCCCAACCCCACTCGAAACTGGAATATTTTTATTTTATTTTTTTACATATTTCTGTGTTGTTTTGGTCAATTCTTACATAGCTTCTTACACAAATATCTTGCCCTCATCCCCACACCCCACGCCTCTCCCGCACTCCCACTCCCACTCCCACTGAAAACTCGATTTTTTTGTACATATTTCTGTCTTGTTTTTGTCAATTCTGACACATGTTGCCCCCTCCCCTCCCCGCCCCCTCCCTCCCCCCCCCCCGCCTCTCTCCCCCCAACCCCACTCTCCCCCACTCCCACTCAAATATCTTTTTTTTTTACATATTTTTGTGTTGCATTTGCCCATTCTGACATGTTGTCTCTCCCTCCCCCCTCCCCCCTCCCCCTCCACCTCCCCCCTCCCATATTCCCTCCCCCCTCCACTCGAAAACTGGAATGTTTTTATTTTTTTACACATTTCTGTGTAGTTTTGGTAAGTTCTTACACATAGCTATGTTTTAAAATGACAGCAATTTTGGATTGAAACAGATAAAAACAATAACATTTCACACATAATTTTATATCGGCCAGAGTTTCTATACAAGCCCCGTCCCCCAACCCCACCCCACATTGTTTTAGCCTTGTTTTCTGATGGTATATACTAGCTATATAATTTATTATTCTCTGAAAAATCGAATAGTCGAGCTGCGCTGTTCTCCGACAGGTCTTGTTTTTATCATGCTCATTCAAGGTCTTCATAATGACACGGTGTATGCAAACTTGGAAACGTGGCTCCATCTTAAATTGAGCGTCTACTATAGAATTTGCAGCAACTCTGCAGTTCTGCAGGTTAGAAGTTTCGAGGCCCCGTCGCCGTATTTTATCTTGATGTAAATGGAGGATGAGCCTGGCATGTTCATTCCTGTTAGGCGCCATATAACCTTTCATTTGTTAGTGCGCCGTAAAACCCCAATTCAATTCAATTCAATACATAAATATCACAGTCAAAATATATACAAATTAACATTTAAATGGCATACATAAAATACATGTGACTTGAATAACAAAATAAGTACTTTACCTATTCAAAATTTACAAATCACTTATAACACATACGACAAGGATGAATTTAAGTCATAAACAGCAATTGGAAAAAATAAAATAATCAATATACGGTGGTAATTAGAGGTTCTAATTATCATAATACCATGTCTTCCTTGCCGAAACGAAAAACAAAATATTACAATATGTGTTATTAATTACTAGCCTCCTTGTTTAAACGTCACGCATGAATGTCTCTTGCCGAAACGAAAAACAAAGTAACATAGCAGAATATTAATTACGAATCATTGTTACACTTATTAAAATATACATTCTTACTATCTAATGAACAGTGATTATACGTTGAACCCAACGACTTCAGCCGTGTTATCAGACTCACATATAGCTAAAGCCATGAGGTCATATAGCCCATACATATAAACCGCTTTAGCTGGCTCTTTATTGATAGCAACCGAAACTCTGAACATAGATCCAGACCTCAGTCGACAACTCTGAACATAGACCCAGACCTCAGTTGACAACTCTGAACATAGACCCAGACCTCAGTCGACAACTCTGAACATAGACCCAGACCTCAGTTGACAACTCTGAACATAGACCCAGACCTCAGTCGACAACTCTAAACATAGACCCAGACCTCAGTTGACAACTCTGAACATAGACCCAGACCTCAGTCGACAACTCTGAACATAGACCCAGACCTCAGTTGACAACTCTGAACATAGACCCAGACCTCAGTCGACAACTCTGAACATAGACCCAGACCTCAGTTGACAACTCTGAACATAGACCCAGACCTCAGTCGACAACTCTGAACATAGACCCAGACCTCAGTTGACAACTCTGAACATAGACCCAGACCTCAGTTGACAACTCTGAACATAGACCCAGACCTCAGTTGACAACTCTGAACATAGACCCAGACCTCAGTCGACAAACGGTTATATCAACGGGACTATGGCAACAGGGGTTCTGCCTGCAATTCAATAGCTGATGTAATTTCTCATCATTTGAATGGAATAAAATATCTGTTTTCACACTCTTTATTATCACGAGTGTCATTAGACAATAACGTTCCGTGTTATTAGTTATATTAGTTGACATTATTTAATTTCCAATTCCATGGGCGGATGATACATTATATTATCGTTTTAATTAGTCGTATTGGTCAACACCAGGCTCGTTTGCAAATATTAATAATCATGATCGAATGTTTTGTTAACTAGCCTGGCCTCATTGGCCTGGCCTGGCCTGGCCTGGCATAAAACATGGTTACCTTAATTGTTATTGTTCCAGGTCATGTCCTTAGTCAGGTTTGATTGACCAACTTCACAATGAGGGGCATTCACAAAGGTCTAAACTTCAGATAACTATAATTCATCCTGTTATTTGATTGCATTGAATTAGGATTGCTTATGATATGTCAATGTTTTTAATCATGAGAAACGTGTAGAAGGAAGGAACATAAACTTATGCAAATTGGAATACAATAATATATAAGGAAGATATGAATAATAAAATAAATTAATGTTTGAAATTGATAATACGACTGAGTGATTGATAAATGAATGGCATGATATACAACAATATATTAATGCAATGATAATGATTCAATAAATAAGTTAAGGATATGTTGGTACAATGATTTTGGAAGAGTGAGATGGCGGATAGATGGTAAATAAAATTGAATAAGTAGTGTGTTAATGGATAGATGGATGTATGGTTGAAAGGGTGAGTGGTTCCATTTTGGTAGGGTGGATGCTGGATGGTAGGGTGTGTTGAGTAATAGACTATATATAGTATTTGATTGCATGTATTACCTAAGGGGTTTGTAATACATACTTTTTATTGTATATGTAATGGGATTATATCATGGATATAATGATTGATGCATATAGATGGGCAGATGAAATTAACTTTAGGTCAAATATTTATTAAGAGACCACTTATGGGACAAGCAAAGTTGTTCTCTGAATTCAATAAACAACAACAATACGCTTGGGAATTTAAATGGTGTATAGTCTAAGAGCAGGTGGTATTTTAATAGAGGCGGTGTTCACATTCAAATGCTTTATAATTATGATAGCAACTGATATCAACGGATGTTGGTTGATGTGATCTTTTTTATTTCGCTCTATATTTGTTTTCCCCAACCACATTGATTACGCGAAAACTATAAGAGCTATCAGGTCAAACCTTAGCACAGCTGTCCTTTTACCTCAAAAAAATGGGCATTTTTATATTCTGACATTAAAAGCTGAATTTCAAGATTACCATATCTAAAATCTTTGAAAATGGTCCTTCGGTGACAATTTTCAAGAGGCACAACTCATTTTACAAAATTTGGTTAGTTTGGCCTTCATTGTTTAGACATAAAAGTAAATTGGGTGAATCATATTTGAAAATAAGATTCTTTAAAGATAGAAACTTGAAACGTGGGATATGATGATCTTTGTGTCTTATTTGAATAGATTTTCACATGACCAAGACATGTTTAAAAGTGGTAATAACCGTCGGTTTATGCAACGTGTTTGTGGGGGTGCGTATAAGCGTTTATTTATCCTCGCTGTATTGCACTAAGCATTTTAGCGAGCAGACCTCGGTTTAAAGTCTCATCCGAAGGACTCGTAAGGTAGGAAATACTTTCGATAATTAACCCAAGTTCGGTCCTGGCTGGGATTGAACGCGCGATCCCTGGGTTACTAAGCCGCAATGCTAACCATTACACCACGGCGCTACCTACGTTTTTGTGGCAAATGTTAAACAGCATATAAAAGTTAGAATACTAGTCGACCTTAAAAATGAAGGTCAATATTAGATAGCTGTGATTTGCTTGAAGCCTTAAAAAACAGACAATGTTTAAGTGTTTAAAAGCGTGCCCTGTTGCTATCGTATTGCTTTACCATATAACTATTTTGCCGAATTATAATCACCTTGTAAAACTAAATGAAGTTCAAGGTGATGGGACATTTATGGGTTTTGTCTGGTCAGATCAGGGTCAGCTCCCTAGAATTGTAAACACGTTACAATAATGAATGATTGCTGGGATCCATCAAACCACTATTAAATCCGAGTTCTTTATTATTCTAAAGCATGTACTTTATTTCAGAGTGATTTTGCATATATTGTTTTCCTTCTAAAACTATGGACTCTTTAATGAAATAACTGTTCAGGGAAACTTGATATCATGTTATGTTGATAGTAATGAGAGAAAAAAGAGTTTTGTTTTGTCTATAAGATTCAAACACGTACTACCATATTTCAAAACTATTTTAGAACAGGGTCTGACGCTCTGGTCTACCAATGGCACCACTGAGCCAATTTATGATTTTCAGTAAAAAAATAATTTTTAAGGAACATGTCAACAAAATGCAACATTTACTTGTCTCTACCCTTGTTGGGAGCAACTGTTGATTATAAGTCTATGCAAAACATGTGACCTCTGGGGCGGGGACAGGTTTGACCCCAGGGTCTCCATTTGAACAAACTTGATAGAAGACCATATGTAATATATAAGGGCTATACACTTCTCAAAACTGCTAACTACACCGCTACGTTTTGGGTTATATATATCGATGGGTTGAATGTTTTTCAATAAAATAAAAAGGAAATACCAATTCAATCATTTTTACATCATTTCATTTTATTTTTTTCATGGGCAATGCTAGAACTAAACCACAATAAGCAATTACAAACGACCCATGTAAACACTAAAGTCACACTTTTCCCATATCTACATGATTGAATTGGTATTTCCTTTTTATTTTATTGAAAAACATTCAACCCATCGATATATATAACCCAAAACGTGAGCGGTGTAGTTAGCAGTTTTGAGAAGTGTATGCCTTGTGGTTTCAGAGAAAAAACTGTTTTACCGGTAAGTTGTTAAAAAAACTGTTTTAAGTTTTGTTGACCCTGGGAACTCATTTGTACAATTTATATAATCTTGGCGATCATTAATAAAGAAAAACTGTCAAAATATGTTCAGTGGTTCTTGAAAATAAGCTGTTTGACCATATATGGTAATGGCAGCCATCTTGGATGTCGCATTGATCTAATTCATATAAATTTGACAGCTTTGACCTCAGGATCATCCATTTGAAGTTTGGTTAAAATCAGCCACGCGGTTTATGCGGTTTATGCAAAGACGTCATTTAGCAAAAGTGAACGGACGGACGTTGATGTCTCTTTAAGCTAGAGAGATGTCTCTTTAAGGTAGAGAGATGTGTCTTTAAGCTAGAGAGATGTCTCTTTAAACTCTAGATATATGTCTCTTTAAGTTGGAGAAATGTCTCTTTAAGCTAGAGAGATGTCTCTGTAAACTAGAAAGATGTCTCTTTAAGCTACAGAGATGTCCCTTTAAACTAGAGAGATGTCTCTTTCAACTTGAGTGATTTCTCTTTAAACTAGAGAGATGTCTCTTTAAGCTGCTAGAGAGATGTCTCTTTAAGCTAAAGTGATGTCTCTTTAAACTCTAGAGATATGTCTCTTTAAGTTAGACAAACGTCTCTTTAAGCTAGATAGATGTCTCTGTAAATTAGAAAGATGTCTCTTTGAGCTTCAAAGATGTCCCTTTAAGCTAGAAAGATGTCTCTTTAAACTAGGGAGATGTCTCTTTAAACTAGAGAGATGTCTCTTTAAACTATAGTGATTTCTCTTTAAACTAGAGAGATGCCTCTTTAAACTAGAGTGATTTTTCTTTAAACTAAAGAGATGTCTCTTTAAGCTAGAGAGATGTCTATATAACCTAGAAAGATGTCTCTTTGAGCTACAGATATGTCTCTTTAAGCTAGAAATATATATCTTTAAACTAGAGAGATGTCTCTTTCAACTAGAGTGATTTCTCTTTAAACTAGAGAGATGTCTCTTTAAACTAGAGTGATTACTCATGTCCCTTTAAGCTAGAGAGATGTCCTTTTAAGCTAGAGAGATGTCCTTTTAAGCTAGAGAGATGTCTCTTTAAACTAGAGAGATGTCTCTTTAAACTAGAGAGATGTCTCTTTAGCTACAGATATGTCCCTTTAAGATAGAAAAATGTCTGTTTAAACAAGAGAGATGTCTCTTTAAACTAGAGAGATGTCTCTTTAAGCTAGAAAGATGTCTCTTTAAAGAGATTAAGGATTTAAAGGAGCCAAATTATTAACACCAGATATTTCTGTAAGCTAGTGTGTTATAACTGTATTGTGTGGTTGCTTGTTCCAGAGGATTGCAACTTTATATGCATTTGGTTCATAAGAACTTGTTCAAAGTTCCAAATATAAAACGCAACGTAACTATGCCAACAACAAAAAGAGATATGTTTTAAATGCTATAATCATGTGATTGTTGCATTAAGCGCTTGAAGTTACTTGCTTAGAAATTATATTTGTTTCCATTATTCCATGTCAATTGTCTATTTCACATTAATAAAAACATGTTTCCATTACATCATAAACTGGTTGCATTTTATCATATGAAGATAAAATTTGTTGTTTCAACATGTTAACTATCATTTTTTAATTTCTAAATGACCCTCACAAGGGAGGATTTCTTTTCTTCGAGTAGTGAGTTTCGAGTTGTAAAAAGTGAGTTTCTAGTCAGAAAAAGTGAGTTACTAGTCAGAAAAAGTGAGTACGAGGAATATGTTCTGCTGTTATTGATGCAATGTAATTACTGTAATAATAACTAAGTAGGAATGTATCCGTGGGAAATGGCTGCTATTGTTGGCAATCCGCGATCTGATATTCAGTGAAATGCAGGGAAAAACGTAATTAACATACAGCTTTTGACATTGTTTACTCCTTTTTCAAAATCAGTTTACCCATTATTTTCCAACTGACTGTTTACATTCAAAAGAAATAGATAAGTGAGCTAGTAAAATCCGGGACCCGGGACATAGAATTTATATCATGATGAGTCATTTGATAGTTTCAATTAAGTGAATATCTAATTTTCTGCATAAATACTCGCAACCTTAAAATTCGGGTGTATTGAACAAATATTTTTAACACACAATTAGTCATAATTAGTTGATAATTTCAGGGTCCTGGGTCCCGGATTATCGGGTCCTGGCATTTATCACTACCCCAAACGGGAGGTACCGAAACCAGGCCAATCCCGTCAGAATTAATAATTTATCGATCCCGGGTCTCGGACTACCGGGTCCCGTCAGTTATCACTGCCCCAAAACGGAACGTACCGAAAAGGGTTTTTCATTAGGCTTGAGACATCTTCGACGTTTGATTGTAAATACCGGAAACACGTGTCTGTAAAAGAAAATTATAATAGCTTTAACCATCCACATTTAATTTCGTCGATATAATGTTGAAGTTTCCCCCTTTGTTTATTTATTAATTTAGTGTCTTTCTGCCGTTTTGTATATCTTCGATAGAAGGTACATCTGTATAAATAAGTCAATCAGAAACGAGACCAGAATCTTGGCAAACTTCAAACATTTTTTAGAAGAACTGTTCTAGACGTTTGATTTGAAAACAAGCAAGCGTCGCAGATGATCAAGACTAGGTTTTCACCAATCGTGAAAACCCCGAGTCGGCCAATCCCGTCATGCTTCGCTTGCATTGAGATTCGAGAACCATCACAGTTTGGACGTCCACGCAACAGAGGAATTTATGGTCCATGTTCATATACAACTCAAAGTTTGGCAAGCACCAAACGCTTTCCCCTTATTTTTGAACCCAGATGAAGGATATTTATAGTTTTTGTTATAAGGTTTAAATATAGATATGTTGAGTATAGAATGATAAAATGAAATCTGTCGTAAAACAACATTAATTGTTGAGTTGTTTGCTGTTGGTAAAACCAGCCACCGTAAAATGTCGATTTGAAATGTTGGTGCTTAGCAAACGTTGAGTAGTATAATAACATATCAGTACACTACTAAACAATACATACGATCTCAGCAATATATTGTCATGTGTTAGATAAAAACAACAACAACAACAACAACAACAAAAATAATTGGTGAAACCGTCTAATTGTATCTTTTTAACATATACTACTAATTTATGGTGCATTTATTATAGTTTTAATCGTTTTCTTTAATTGTCTGTAGATCTGTACACGTTGTGTATTTATTTATTTATTCATTCATTCATTCATTCATTCATTTTTATTATTTATTTATCGATTGATTGATTGATTGATTGATTGATTGTTTTTTTTATTGATTGATTGATTCTTTTGATTTTTTATTGATTGATTGTTTTGTTGATTATTTTTATTGATTTATTAATTTATTGATTTTCTTTTTGATTTTTTTAAAAAAAAAAAAATTTTTTTTATTTATTTATTAATTTATATGCTCCTTCTGCCATCCACGGTGATGATGGGATATCGAAGACTTCGTCTGCTGATGGAATGTGTAATATATGATATTGTATAAACGAACAGAAACATAAAACCTTACTGTCATATTTAATTTCCAGGAATGAAATACAAGACATTGCACCATGATTAGATCAGCTTTATACCACATTCTTCTGACTCTGTCAAGTGTACACATTGTTTTGGGAACCAGTCCATTTTTGTCATCTCCTGGCAACGCCTCCATCCTGGTTTTCGTTGACCTTCACCTCGTTTACCATACCAATGGTTCATGCAATGTACCGGTTTGGGAGAATTTAGAGCTGGCTCACAGTCTACTTTGGAAAAATCAACGAGTTGATGAAATTGGTGGGTATTTTAAATTAAAATTCTGTTGCTTAAAACACACTATATATAATTCGCATTTTTTTTGCAAAATAAGTATGCCTCATGAAAATATGCTGCCAGCCAAATGAATACCGTTACGAAGCTTAGTTCTTGAAGCATGTGGGAAAATGCCTTTAACAAAGGAATGAAGACATAACTAGGTCTAGCCGCTTGGTAGACATGACAACAAACCCGTACACCATCCCGTGTGTTCCTTGACTGAAGCATCAATGAGATGAAAAGATCAACCAGTTAACTTAAAACATGTTCGAATGTTATTCGCCTACGTGTTAAAGTCAGTGAAAAACCTATTGACTTTTATAATGAAGGTTGGTTTTATTTAGTTATTATTTTGAATTAACTTTGATTTCATGTCACATATTTTAGGTGAAAACAATGTATTAATCAGTTGTTTGCAGTACAGTTTCATGTATGTACGCTATTCTAGGTATAGAGATATATGACACATGCGGATCAGAGCAGCGAGTGTTAGGTATCCTTCACCAGCGTCTCTACCCGGGCACCTGCAATGCATCCCGAGGAATACGCGTTTCCGGTTAGTACATTAATGTGATACATGACAATCTCTACCATAGGCCATTACATTGACCTCTGTCAATGTCTAAGAAAGTAGCCTGCGATCACATGATAATTTGTCACATGACCATAGCTGCAATATCAAAATGGCGAACAGCACTCCAACACCGTGACACCAACTATCGGCTGCTGATTGACACGTAAATAGTCGAAAGAAACACGACTTATTTTCTACATTTTGATATATATTTTAAGTTAGTAAGTAATTTCATTTAAGGTAGGTTGGTAAGAGCTATGTGATACTGGAAAGTGCTGGTAAGAAACATGCTGTACTGTAACCCTATAGGAACGATTTGGTGGTGCGTATTATAAATGTTTTGACGGCGGAGTGATATGCCAAAGTACAAACCTTTATTCTACCGCAATATAATTCTGAGCATAATTTATGTATATTTAAAACAGTCAAGCCAAAAGATTGTTTTCTTTTGTGATTTAAGCATTTCATATAAAGTTAATTCTGAAACATATTAGTTCAATCAAGACATTTTGCATTTCCATCGTTTTCCATCGTTTGCCAAGATTCTTGGTATTTGATGAGACGTTGACAGAGATGTATGTGTATGCAAGGAACGACAACTCTGGGTAGAGATTGGATACATGAGTGAATATATGACTAAAATGACTAAACATGCAGATGAAAGGTAGCCCACAATGATCTACTGTACAGTCACATATTTTATACTTCATTTTCAACAGCCCGATCAATTCCTGAAAACGTATCACAAATGTATCTATAGAAGGAATCCATATTGCTTACGTCATACTAACATGGCGACGCCCTAAATTCTCGCCTTCAGACTCAATATCACCATAGTTTTGCAATGTTATTGAGTCAGTTATTCCATCTATAGTTTATTTACATGAAACAAAACGTCAAGATTTTGCACATATATATTACGTCGATTTACATACGAGGCATGATCCCGGATTGTCTTGTTAAATTGTTTTGAATAGCTCCGTTTGTTAGTCATCATGACTCCTCAAAGAGCATAAACGTTTATCTAGATTCAAACCAAAAGTAGGTCAAAGTGAGTCATTTCTTAGCTCGGCTATTCGAAGAATAAGAATTGAATTGATTGTTGTTTAACGGCTCATCAACACAGTATAGGTAGAGAGGGAAGGATACATAGGAATCCGGGAACCGTGCCCTACTCTTTATTATCGAATAGAACGGACAAGGCTAAGGGAAAGTGTCTTGCCCAAAAAAACACCGACGAAACTCAGTGGCACCAAGGGGGATTGAACCCGGGCCTCCGGTTACAAATCCGCCGCGCTACCGACTGCGCCATGCCAACACTCTTAAGAGAGCTTATGTAATCACCCCGGCGTCGGCGTCCCACATCAAGGTTAAGCGTGTAAGCTGTGTTTACAAGTCTATGTCTCTTGCATTTCTTATCCTAGCACAACCAAATTTGGCCATGTGCTTCCTTATAGCATTATCTTAAGGACTGCATAAGCAATTTTTACAGGAATTGGTTTCCTTATAGTATATTGTAAAGGTTTGCTTAAGTAATTTTGTCTTCCACAAATTCTGGGCTCCCATGGAACCCAGTGTTATGGTGTTGTATATATCTAGAATTAATCTAAACTACCCTCCCCACACCACGCCACAACCACCCACCCCACACTCGAAACTCTTTTTTTTTCCTTTTCTTTTTTTTTTTACGTATTTCTGTGTTGTTGATTTGGTCAATTAGAAACAGTTAAAAGGGAACATCGTGTGGTCGCTACTTCTTCTAATTGTATTCGCATCTTCGTGAAACTTTACAGGACCATACCTTAGCATGTCCATTCAACTTTCTGCAAAATCCTAGATGGCTGTAATGGCTTAAAGTTCTCCGGCCATGTTTTGTTTCATAAACATGTTTATGTTTATTTAAATCGAAATCAATATACAATAATATATATTTACAATTCACACATTGCAATATCTGTGTAAAGCGGGAATAAGATTTTATTTGATTTGGACAGGTAAATTAATCCACGGGTAATTGATAATGCTACAAAAAGGGTGGCTATTCATCTTTAAAATAGACAAACTTGTGATATTTTAATTTCAACTCTCGAAAAAGCCTCGGTAGTGGATTGCTTTGCAGCTACATACGTGAGAAACTTCACCATTTTACTCATCTTTCTCTGAGGTTGCTATCCAAATATAACCTACTATCGGTATCTTTTTCTCTGGACATGTCACGTTAGCATGACCATGTCTTAAACCTCTTGTTTTATTAGCGATTCCGTTTATAATTTATTGTTGACTTATGCATGGGTAGTAAGTTCTCTTTACATGTATTTTCTTCCAACCGAGATGCACGGGTGTATGATAACTGTTGTTTTTTGACAGGTATTATATCGTACACCTCGCCGGAAATCAGTGACGTTATTTCCGGTGTGCTCCGTTTGTCAGACGTCATACACGTGATTGTGGGAGAAGATGCACAAAGCGTCCCATCGACAACAGTTCCGTATGGAAAGGTGTATGCCGACTTGGCATCCATTCCAAATGTTGAGGTATGTACCAGCTTGTCCCACACGTCATTCTAGCAGAGTACGGCCAGTGCCTTATTATCGTTTAATAGTTACGCATTAGTTAATTTACAGAATGTTATCATTGGTACGATCTTAATTGGCGCGTCATACTCAATCAAATAATATTTAGTTTGTTTGTGTGTATGGTGTTTTACGTCATTTTCAACAAATGTAAGATTATATATGACGGTCGATTGTTTTGTGGTAGGTAGAGGCAGACCACACCACTTTTTCTGGTTAGAACCAGTACTGTATGACGCCCGCAATCCGTAAGAATCGACACTTCCTCACAAGTCGAACTCCCATTGGGATTCGAACACGCAGCGGTGAGAGGCGAGAAGTTTTACAACGCAATGTCATTAACCCCTCGGCCACGGAGACGCTTCAATCAAATAATATAAACTAACATAAGAGTACTAAAAGTTGCATACTAACTGATATAACAGTTATATGTAAAATATGTATGATTTTGAAAACATATGGATCTGCGAACACGTTCAGAGTTATCCATTATTTACTAAAACAGACATTTTAATTTTTGGTTTTCGGTTGTTTCATTTAGCAACAGCAAATTCATTTTGCCGCTATATATTAATAAGACTGTTATTGTCGGCCAGTTGGATCCAGAGTTGTTTGCCCTTCATTTATTTCAAACAGTAGACTGTGTTGGTGTCCCGATTTATTATATACAACCAGTGTATCGACAAATTAACGAACAGTTCTTGATGCTTTCATAGATGTTATGGGCACCTTTTCAAAAAGTGAGTGGTGCTATTTCCAATAAGTTAAGGGCAATAACTGTGCATAGTGTGTCTTACTTTGCTAAAGACGGGTATGTTGCTCCGTTAAGCGATGGTCTTGTTGCTACTCTGTTAACTTATATGCTTACTATTTTACTAATAGATATATATTACGGGGTAAAATTGTCTTACTGTTTTACTAGGTATACTAGGTTTACTACTATAAGGTCTATATTATACGATAATATTTAATTTTCTTTCTTATTGTATATGTGTTTCTATTGTTCCAGTTCTTGGCGTCAATTCTTGCACAGTTAGGATGGCGTTACGTTACGACCATCTCAGACGGTGACCCTGTCTCACTCCGTGAACATTCCATGTTTCTTAATGGAGCAGCCGACAGAAATATTTGTGTTCAGTATTCGCAAACACCGAACAGTTTAGCTCAGCTTAATTTAAAGCAAGTGAAAACCCCTGGTGTTGTTATATTTACCGCAAACGTCGATTCTGTTGACGTCATTTTAGAACAGTTACCAATTTCTACACCCGTTTTCGTCATTACGCATGACAGACGGACTAGTGGTTTCCGGTTTATCCGCAATGGAATGGTTATGTCAGATGTGTTTGACTCTATGGCGGATTTCTCAGAATATATGGCAAACGAAACAACGTGGAATCAAACTGGATTAGATGCATTTACTATTGAATATTATATAAACAAACACAACTGCACTTTCAATGAAACTGCAAAAGAAATGGGTTGCACGAATATTGAAGACATGCGTGCGCACTTTGACAGTATTTCTTCTTCTAGAATAATGAACATGTTTAATTCAGTTTACGACCTGGTATTGGGCGTGACAAATGAAATGATGATGTCTAACTGCAGTACGTTTACCGTCAGCAAGTGTTTCGACTTGGATAAAATCAAGGATATCTCGGCGTTTCTCGGAGTCGACAAAGGCCTCTTATACGAGAAACCTCCTTACAGCATTTCTCTCACGTGGATCCAGGGCGGACAAGTGCAAAAGGTATTTACTTGGTAGTTGAATCTCAGACGAATGTGTGCTTTAAGGTAAAGGTACAGTTACGCATTCAGAAAATGTCATGATGGAGTTACGCCCCCTCGTTCACTAAAGAACCAGCACTCTTGCATACACTTCCGTCATTTCTTGAATGATTGCCATACACGATAGCATCTTATATGTATTGTGTGAACATAATCATGACATCTTTGTTTCGAACATTTTTGATAGAGTTATGTCCCTTCTTGAAAACTGCACCGAAAACATTGTGTTCGAAAGTTCTCCCTCATTTCCTCCATCAGTTCATGAGATAATTTGCTTGCATATTTTTAACGCAGTAATGCTCGCTTTTTGACTTATGCAATTTGCACCAAAAGTCTTCAGTTCGCAACTTGTCCACATATGTATCGACCGATTGTCACGAGAATCCGTAAGCTTATTCATTGTGACGTGGAAATGATAGTGTCAAACTAAATCTTTGCTCAGAACATTTTATCTGTTTATTTCCCTTTCTTTGCCATAATTTGCAACAAACAGACGATTAGATGGTGGGAAGGTTCTAGGTCCATTCTGGTATATATTTTTAGCTCGTCTATTCGAAGAGTGAGAGCTTATGTAATCACCCCGGCGTCGGCGTCGGCGTTGGTGTCGGCGTCGGCGTCCCACATCAAGGTTTGCGTGTAAGCTGTGTTTACAAGTCTATATCTCTTACATTTCTTATCCTAGCACAACCAAATTTGTTCATGGGCTTCCTTATAGCATTATCTTAAGGGCTGCATAAGCAATTTTGGTTCCTGTAACCCATGGGCTCCCATGGAACCCAAATTATGATAGCCCATAAAATGTGTCCCATTTCACATCAAATTTTGCGTGTAAGCTGTGTATACAAGTCTATATCTCTTACAATTCTTACCCTAGCACAACGAAATTTGGCCATTAGCTTCCTTATAGCATTATCGTAAGGGCTGCTTCAGTAATTTTGGTTCCTGTAACTCCTGGGCT